>JAJMLD010000023.1:23476-143981 GCA_030569515.1 Barnettozyma vustinii
CATGGGGAGTTGTAATTGAAATTATATCCTATGATGTTGGATATAAACCTCATAGGAAATCCAAATACTATCCAAATATAATCCAAATGATATCGGAAATACAATCCAAATATTAGCCAAATATTATCCAAATATTATCCAAATATAAATATCCAAATACAATCGTACAGTGATCCGATCCACTATACGATTTCACACATAATCATGACGCCAGAGATTTAATAAGCGGTCAACTATGCTGACAAAATATCTATATTATCTGTCTCTCTTAGGGTATACCGGCGGATTTGCCGAAATATTCACCAAGATAATTAACAAGATTCTAAACTGAGAACTCAAATTAAAGAGCCTCTTTCTGATGTAATAAAACTTAATCGTCGCGTTGTTGTCCACTAGTATACGTAATATTATACATTTTAGTTTTATATACTAAATATATATATATATATGTGCAATTAGAATACTAATAAGCATATAACATATAATGTACGTACTACGTTGTTTTCAATTGTGTAGCGTAATGGGGGACTAAGGGATAGTACTAGTGGATTGATGCTCGTATCTCAAGCGTGTTCAAAACTTCAATGTGTATCTAGCAAACCCAATCTAATTGGGGGAAGAATTTCCTCAAGGCAGTCCATTGCTTCTTATTTTGTAAATAGTAGTAATAAGTCTGTTCATATCTGGTTTGGAATTGCCATAACGAAGCAATGTGTTGAAATATTAAGACAATATCCTAATAGGATAAACTTCCAGATTAGGAAGGTATACTTTACATTCGCGTACTTTCAATAGCCTAGTGTAACAAAAGAGGTTTGTTCGACTGATGGATGGAAACCCTTTGATTTGCTCATTTCCAGCTCGTTATTTATATTTACTATAAGTTATTCACTAATAGGAATCTCTGGTCACTTTCACAAACGTCATATCCTTGTTCCAGTCTATCCACAGTGGATCCACCTTATGAATTCTCCATGTTGATGAACAATGGACCTGGTCTCAAAGAAATACGAGCCAAATCTCACCAAGTAATTTACCCGTTGAAAACTAGAAGTCTGTGTGTTTGTGTCTTCGATACCGATAGTTGAAACGTATTACTGTATTTACTAATACAGCATATTGCTCGGTATCTATAGTAGTAGAATCCCTTGAATTTCAATGAATCTTTACTTCAAAAATAAATAAGCAGTTATATAAATAAATCATTGGTCTCTCGACCATTTAATCAATGTACTCTACATCTGCCTTGCTGTCAAACAGTTTCCTGTCCAGGTCCATCATCTCCCCATCAACATTATCATGACTGCTCAAGAACGAGCCGATAGCGCCAATGTAACCATCATGTTTTAAGAAATGAGCCTGCATCTCTCCCTTCGACCAGAAATTAATCGCATAACTGAGGGTCTTAATGATGAACTTGTGGGAGCTGATGTACGAACCACCAAAGAAGATGTTTTCAACATTGTGAATGTTTGCATGAAGGTAACTGATCTGGCCAATATTGTTGCTAATGGAGTATATCAAACTTTTGGCTATATCAGCCTCTTTGAAGCCCTTGTTATTCAAACCATTCCTAGACTTCTTGTTCTTGTTTTTGTTCTTGTTCTTGTTCTTGAAGACTTTACCACAAGTCGAAGCAATGGTAGAGCTCTTTAGCCCAATATTGTTGTAATCTGTTCCATAAATGTCACCAACAAGCATATCAACGTTTGTGTTATCACCAGACTCACTCAGTGCCAGCATTGAGTCGTAGTCTTCACAGTTGGTAAGGATTGACAAGAGACCCCAGAGAGATCCACCTCCAAGTGAGGAACCCCCAACACGCTTATATTGGCAGTTTGGGCCATCAACTTTGATAATAGAAACACCAGAGCCAATATTGACAAGCATGTAGGGGTAACTGATGTCAATCTTCTTCAGATAGTTGATCTTCTCTGTTTCATGGTTCATGATGAAAACCTCGTTCTCAATATCGTTGATCAAAAAGTCCAAACCATAGATCAAACATTCCATCTCGTCCCTTTTGACAATATCTATTCCATGGTTGATGGTGAAGATCTGGTTGAGCTTCTCAAAGAACTTATAGGAGCCCCCACCAGTAGTCACAACATACTCAAATCGCACCTGGTTCAAAGTGATGAGTTTCTCCAGAAAGACGAAGATCTCTTCAATGCTCTCAGTTGCAAACTTCTCTAGGAAAATGCGGTCCTTAATAGTGTAAACGATCTTCGTGAGACTGCCCCCGATATCGAGTCCGATACGGTCTCTCTGTGTGCTCTCGAAGCGGTGACGGCCCTCTGCGAAGAGATTCGTGCTATGATCTTGTACTTGCACCGATTGGCTAGTCATAAGCTCGCTCTTGGGGCTATTCAAGATCAGATTTTGATAAGGAAGCCCAGTCCATCGTTTAAATACTTTTTGTTGGTTTTCGGTCATCGCAGAAGTTCCAACAATCCGGCAGCCGTTTTTTTGTCGGTGACGGTAAAAAGGTTTGACACATAAGAAAACTGCCGAAGATAGCCGGAACCACTTCATAGCAGCTACATATGTAAGTACGTTGAATAGTGTATCAATGTGGAGTTGTTATATACAGGAAATAGGACCATTCTCTAACCATGTAGTGTCTTTTGTATCAATAAAGCTGCAGCAACACTTACGTTCAGACTGTCGATGGAGGGGTCCACTTTAGCCCCACTCTTCAGGCCAACAATGAAATCGCTTCTCAACTTAAGTGTAGTCCGAATACCATCACCCTCAGAGCCCATAACAAGCACACATGGAGCCTTCTCAAGGGTCGCATGCAAATCTTCCACGTCAATGGATTTAGACTGGAGGGTTTGGGATATCGTCGCATCCTTGTGGTGGACAATAGACCCCGCAGAGATAAAGCACCAACCATTGGCTCTACTCTTTTCAAAAAATTGTAGAGGTTTGGATGTTGTCATAATAGGTAGGAATTCAGTGGCACCAACTGAAGTTTTCGTCACAGTCGGAGACATTTTGGCATTGTTCTTTTCTGACATCACTAAGAAATCTGCACCAAGGAAGTAAGCTGATCTGATGATGGCTCCCACATTATGCGGATCACTGACTCCATCAATGAATATCCCAAGTGGATTAGGATTGTTGGTTTGGTGTGGCTGCGGTAGTAATTCGCCATAGTTGTCTTCATCAATGGTGTAGTCTTGCCCAATTACTTCCCCGAGCTGTAGGATTGGCTGTGGTGCCAGTGGTTTTGTCTCCAAGACATAGCCGTTGTGAGCCCCGTTATCAGTGAGTCTATTTAATAGTTGTTTTGAGTCAACAAATACAGTTTTGATTCCAAGCTGATGAGCAAGGTGCTGGATATCGGGGTTCTTAGTCTCTGGATTGTAGATGAGCAGTTGATTGAAAAAATCTCTCTTTTTAGCTCTGAGTGCGGCAAGGACCGAAGATGTGCCGTAGATGAACTCAGAAAACGGGTTAGGATTGAGCTGTTTGTAGATGTCCTTGTGTTCAAATTTCCTTTTGTGTTGATATCTGTCATTCCTTGATTCTTGGTAGATCTCCTTTCTTTTCTCCATTCTTTTTTGCCCGTATGCTTCTTGTCTTTTTGGATTATCGTTTCGAAGCCTTTTAGCATGAACATGACTATATCTTTTAGTGAAGAATTCATCTTTCGATTCGCCTGCACGTTCCCAAGCTTTCATCTTACCCGGTGGTGGCAGATTCTTCTCCACATTCTGACCCTTCATGTCTTTAAAACTGTTCTTGTACTGGATTCCAGGTTTAACTGCATTGAGGAGCGTCCTTCTTACTGCAAACAGTCTTTTGAACACCAAACTCATCTTCACTTGGATGTGGCTTCACGCTCTTCGTTGGTACATGATAAAACGAAAACTTTTTTAGAAGCACCGGAATTTCGCCTCATCATCACCGGAATTGAGAACTCTGCTTTATCTCGGCGAATGAAGAGTCAGATTCTGCAATTAAAATCAGAGCTCATTTTGGCTATCTATCAGACCTTCTAAGTTCTTCTAGACCTCCTTGTCGATTACTCAAGATGTCCACTGAAAGAAGAGCTACAGTTTCTCGTATCACGAATGAGACTAAGATCCAGATCGCAGTCAGTTTGAACGGTGGGCCAGTCACTTTGGAGAAGTCCATTTTGGTAGGCAAGTCCTACGATGAGCACGCCTCACAGTCTACTTCATCTCAGGTCATCTCTATCCACACTGGTGTTGGATTTCTGGACCATATGATCCATGCGTTGGCTAAGCACGGTGGCTGGTCCCTTATTGTTGAGTGTATTGGTGACTTACACATTGATGATCACCACACCACTGAGGATGTTGGTATTGCGTTGGGTGAGGCTTTTAAGCAGGCCCTTGGTCAAGTAAGAGGTGTCAAAAGATTCGGTACCGGTTTTGCTCCTTTGGATGAAGCCCTCAGTAGAGCAGTGATTGATTTATCGAACAGACCTTATGCAGTGATTGAACTTGGATTGAAGAGGGAGAAGGTCGGCGATCTATCCTGTGAGATGATCCCTCACTTTTTGGAGAGTTTTGCCCAAGCTGCTCATGTTACTTTACATGTGGATTGCTTGAGAGGTTTTAATGACCACCACAGAGCCGAGAGTGCATTTAAGGCTTTGGCTATTGCCATCAAGGAATCCATCTCAAGTAATGGAACTAACGAAGTCCCATCTACTAAAGGCGTTCTATTTTAGCCATTACAATTCAATGTATTTTTAACCCTATGTACAAATATATGCCCTCAAAAGCCTATAGATACTTGTGGTACTGTGAACTCAAGTTGATGTTTTCAGTAGCCGCACCCTTAGGGCGGTAATTCTTCTTCTCTGGCTTTGAAATGGTTTTGAATTCGACTCTCACAGAACCGTCGTTGTTAATGAAGGCAGAAGATGGCTCGAATGGTACCACAGTCTCTCTAGATTCTCCCTTTGACATGACATTGTTGAACTGGTTACTAGGATTCTCAGTTCTAGCAATAAAACCACCAACAGCAACACGTTGTTCAGCTAGGTAACGACCTGGAACAACATGGTGTTGCACAACCCCGTTAGGCTCAGTAGCTAATCTCCCCTTTAGACCATATGTCAGACCACCATAGCCATGGACCTTGCGAGCTTCAGAAAGCTTCAAACTCTTAAGTGTGTTAACGTTCGTCTTCTTCTTGTACTCTTTGAGGAATGATAACGTCTGGGCATCAAAGTTGGTGGCACTGAATTGCTTTTCAGACACAGCTCTTGGATCGCTCTGAAGTAAAGCCTCCTTAAACTCGGATCTCAATTTGGACAACTGAGAAACAACAGATTGAACCTCAACTTTCTTTGCATTTTGATTCAAGTTCAGCACAGAATCGATTGATTGTCGTGAATTGCTTCCTCTTCTGTAAAATAATGGATTGGAACCTGGTCCTTCTAGAGTTGGAACTAGACCCATCTCTTCAAATCTCCGTCTCTTCCACAGGTCACCACCGTTAGTTTCAAAATTAACCATACGCTCCTGACTGTCAGCGTTGCTGAATGTTATGTAACGCGATTTGATTTTGGATGGTAATGCGTACTTTAGACCCCATTCTTGTCTATCCAATGCTGCTTTTCTGGTCTCGACAACCTGGTGTGTTGGGTGGATTGACTCTCTAGCTGGCTTTAAAGGTTTGGCTAGAGAAGCGAACTTGGAGTTCTTCAGCAGCTTCCCAAACTCGGACATCTTCAGAATAGTTATTGAACCCTTGAAGTTAACTCGTTGAATTTTGAACGCTGAAGCTCCGTTGATTTTTTGTTCGTCGATTTTCAAATTTTTTTTAGAATTACAAATTATACAAATCACGCATTATTACATAATCATCATAAGCATTGAGCATTAGTATATAAGCATTAGTATACAAGCATTAGTATACAAGCATTATTGGAGTTTAAAGATTTTATCCAACCAGTGTTTGATTACGACCTTGCCTTCGTATAGTTGTGTCTCATCAATGTTTCTAACAATAGCTGCAGAATGAGTTGAGGTAGTTTTGCGGATCAAAATCGGATATTTTTCCCACTTAAGTTGGTTTAGATGCTTCACAATTTTCAACTGTTCCTCACATAATTCCAGAGTAAACGGTCTCAAAACCTCATTTTGAGCCTGTGGCGAGTCCTTGCCAAAATAACATAGCTCCCTGATTGATGTTCGAATATTTGGGATATTTTCGGCTGAGAAGTCCTGGTTGGCATCACTTTCTTCCAACGGTTTGATTTCATACTTCTCGATACGCGCGCTCTCAGTGGCTGTCTTTGAGGTCATTGCATCCCACAAGCTCTCCATCAAATCATCTGCTCTATCCTGTAGGGTGTTTTCCATCCGAATGGGATCATCAAAAAATGTTAAACTTTTGAAAGATTCAACGTCATTGCAATCATCAAGTTCAATCTCTTCATCAGTATCAGTCAATTCATCAGTGAATCTAGAGTCATCATCTTCGATAACTGCAAGCTTTGAAAGATACTGCGCATGCTCTCTCAATGAATCCTTGATTCTCTTGTATGACTTCAAGCTTTCAAGGAAGTTGGAGCAGATAAACCAGATTCCCCACAGAGGCAAGAAAAACACCAAGTTGGCAACAAAGTAGACCCATCTCAGCTTTCTGGCCCAGAATCCTGACTGCTCAACCTGCTCTTCAGAAGGTTCTGCCTCCTCTTCCTCAGTGGAGACGAACTTGTCTGAGATAATGAAGCTTGCATCAGAATCAATGATGATAGGGCCATATGATGGCACAAATGGGAATTCCAGACATTCTAGACTCGTGTTCTCTGTGATCTTAATAAATGGGTCAACTCTGGATATTCCTGATGTCCACCATGCAGTTCTTTTATCATTGATGGCATTGGCGTACAATTGCCTATATTTGAAGCTCTGTAAACCCTTGTAAAAGACAGAGCTTGGATTTGCCATCAATGACAGAAGCGATCTTTCTCTTGATTGATGATCCTTTAAGAACATCTGCTTTCCTGAAAGTGATAATACAGATGGGACAATGTTATTGAAAAGTCTCACGCTGATGTTCCAGCCTGGCGTGAGAACTCCAACGTGTGGGGTACAGAATGCGGTGAAGTTTACCGGTTCAATGCGATCAAAGACTCCTTGATCGTAAAGAATTCCGACAGCGTGTCTTGAGATCAATCCACCTAAAGAATAGCCCACTATTGAGATCTTCTTGACGGTTCCTGTCTTGTTCAGTGTGGAGATTTGTGATATCACCTCTTGCGCCACACGAAGACCACAAACATCAATGCCATCAAGTGTGCGGTATCCTTCATTGTCATGGGCTCTATGTATAATCAACTTGTCTGAGGCTGAAAACTGATCCTCTCTCTTCTCCAGCTCCTGGCAGATATAATCAAAATGGGACTTGTTTCCCCAAAGCCTGTGTTCTGTATCAGTATCAATTCACTAGATGTATCAGAATACATGCTTACCCATGAACTAGAACTAGAAGATGGTAATCAGTCATCGATTTCTTTCTAGATTGTTTTTGTCAACTCATGAGAGAAGTTTGAACGATCTTTCGCACCTGTTTGAAAGATAAGGTCTGATCTTATCTCTTTCGCGAAAACGATAAACTAGGAATTAGGCATCCCTACTTTCATAACAAATGCTGACTATAAACATGGAAAACTAAACATAAATCATTCAATAGAAGTGCTATCTCTGCAGTAATCGTCATTCTCTTCATTTTGATCCTGCTTGGACTCATAAAACGTTTCACGGTCATCAGGAGAATCAGACCCAGTTCCCTCGATTGGCTGGTTCCGAATTTCCTCTTCAGTTTGACCCAAGATGATCGCATTGGGATTCAAATAATCAGACTGCTCGAACTCCTCGGTCTTAATGCCACCAAGAACACCATTGTACTGTTCTCGTGTTTCTGTCAAGATGTTTGTCACATAATCGATCCACTTATCATCAACCAGTTTGTTGTAGATCAACTCGTCAGACTCAGGGTCGTTCAATTTTTGTGATTGAAATATGGAACTGAACTTAACAACTTCCTCCGCAATAAGCACCAGGTGGCCCATATATCCTAATCGCACACTCATCTCCTTTTCTGTTTCCACACATAGTTCATAAGCGTCAATGATGAGATTGGTGATATCACAACTCTCAAAGAGCTCCAAAATCAGATATGAGTTGTACCCAAAGTCAATTCGTCCGTTAAAAATCTGCTGAATAAGATCAAACACCACGTTATGCCAGAAGTTATTCCATGGAAACTTTGAAAACATGGTGATAATATTCTGCAGAATCTTCGAATCAATCAATTGGATCTTGAACTCGTCACCAACGGTGGGGTTAGAGCGAAGTTGGTCTCTCTTTGAAAGCTTCTCGGTACTATTTGGTGCCAGAGATCCAGTACTGTTCTGGGTGTCTCCGATAGTCAGATCATTGCCAAACTCCTCATCGATTCCGCTAATCGGCAGTTCGCCATAGTGGTCATCTGGGTCCATGTTTGGGGAGATGGTAATGTTCTTGGAATTGAGTGCCACAGAAGGTTCAGACGCGCCACCAATGTTGAGATGGGAGATATTCAGAGAGGCGTTGATCTTCGAAGATTCATCTTCGATGATCTCATCGTTCAATGCATTCGCCAAGTGATCCTCCTGTTGAAGTAGAAAGTTCTCACGCTCTTCAATAATCTTCTCAGTCAAATGAGTATTCAGGAGACCAATGTTTGAGCAGTGCAACAACTCAGCAACCAGTTCACAAATCTTAAAACGTTCAAAACCCAGCGGCTCAATATCTTGATGTATCTGGTTCCTGATCCTCTTGGATGTATTGTCCTTATGATATAAGATTTCGTTGAACTCTCCCAAATTCGAAGAAAATTTCCTCAACATCTTCCCAAGATAGATTGGATCTCTCTTGCTAGGAGGATGTGATTCCAGTGTGGTGTAGAGTAAGTTCACTGGGTCATAATCTGAATTGTTCTTTCTGATGATCTCGATTACCACACCCACAACAGTCGAAACACCACTTCCTCTGTCAAGAATAATCTCAATGATCTTATCAATCGACTTATCGCTCACTAGTTTCTTGATCAACAAGTTTGGACCAATAGTGTTCTCATCAATGGAAGTGTTGGCACTCAGTGAAATCAATGCTTTCAAAAAGTCCCCACAGGATGACTGGGTCGAAGAATCAGTCTCTGATTGTAAAATATTGAGAAGTTTCTCAATCAGTTCCTGATCAGAAAGGATCTCAATAATGCCTGTCGGTATGTCTGGTTTATCAGTCGTGATGAATCGCAGTAGAAGATCCATTATTATGGTGATGTCAATGTGTGAAAGGAACAGGTCAACAAGGTTCGACTGGCTTCTCACGAAGTTGAGCAGCTGATCAGGCCTCGATTCAAGAAGACGTTCGTTAATCTTAACAAAGAGTGGTATAGTAGGGGACGAGTTTTTGAGCTCGCATGAAAGGAATGTCCATAGTTTGGAAAGAAGCGTGTCTTCCACCAGCGTTTCTGAAATTAGCCAAATGCTGGACGACAGGATCTCCGACGCAACATGAATTCTGTTCAGTTCTGCGTTGAGCTCGTCAGCTGCTTCGAGTTCCTCATCATTAGGTGTCTCAAATTGGTCGTTTAACTTCAAGAGTGCTTCCTCATTTTCTTTGAACCATTGAACGGAGTCAATGACAAGATCAACCAAGACCTCCAAAATTGAAATAGTGCCCTGCGGCTTTAGGCTGTCGGCATCTTCACCTTCACAGGTCGTCCCTTTGCCATTGACAAGATCTAGGTCATCATCCATGTCCTTTGAAGAGCCCTTTGAGTCCTCATTTATGTATCCGAAGCAAATGAAGTCAACCAGCTTGTTGTTTTGGTGCTTGAGTTCATTGAGAAGTGAAGGGTCGTCCAAGATGCTCCAGAGGAAGCTTCTGTTGAGTGTAATGTCGACATCGTCTAGGGGTTCGACATCGAGTTGCTCTGTAGATGTACCCCCTGCAAGAACACTGCCTAGAAGGGCACGAGCTGGACTTATGTCAGGCTGTTCATTGACATTTTGTTGGCCGAGAGGCTGGTCGGAGGCCAGTTGCTGCTCTCCTTGGGCCATCGCCGTAGGTGGCTGAAGGCCCTGGGGCTCACTCTGGCGCTGGTCGTAATACAGACCCAGTAACCGCTTGAGGTTTGAGGCACTGTTCGGCTGCTGTCCAAAGAGCCAGAAGGACATTGGTGGGTTGGTACTGTGTTTGGTGGGCCGTTTTGAGGAGATTGTCCGTATTTGTTTTTGTTTGTTTGGTTTTGGGAGAAAAGCAAAAAAAAACGGTTCTAATGAGCTCTTTTCTCAACAGCGTACCCAATCGAAAAGCACAATGGCCAATCTTTTGAGGAAGATTCTACTGGTTGTATTAACCGTGCTTCTTCTAAAGAGCACCGTGGACTTCTCGACGGCCCCATTTTCCCCTCTGAAGGCGGAGTTTGCAGCTGTTTCTGGCCAATTTGCCACCACTCCATACTATCAACACTATATTGCACCATTGCAAGGGAAGGCTTGTCCAGTTGTCAACGATCTGCAAGAGAAGTATGTAGGTCCAGTCCTAGACCTTGTTTCTGAAACTGTCTCAACCCAGTACAAATCTTTTGTGGAGCCACGTATTCAAACTGCGGTCAAGAAGATCACTGATTTGCCGCTATATAAACAACACTCACAACAGGTGTCTGATAAGTTTGAGGTTGTTGCTACTTTGTACAAGAAGTCTGCCCAAATTGCTTTTGAGAAAGTTGCTATTGGAGTGATTGAGTTAAACAAGCTAGCTAGAATCGCTTTTGCCCAAGTGAGCGCCAACACCAGAATTATCATTGCCAGATCTTCTGTGGCGTTGAATGAACAGATCATTCCAGGTATGTCACGAGCTCAAACATTCATTGTGGAGAGTGTGGCCATCGCTGCTGAACAGGCTCAGAAGATCGCATCTACCAGTGTGTTGAAAGTCAAGGAACTTTTTGAAGGAACGATCAAACCACAGATCCAAACACACGTTTGCCCAAAGGTCAGTGCATTCTATGGCAAGCACATTCAAGTACACTATGAGGCTCACATCGGTCCTCATATTGAAGTGTTGAAAGGCTACTCTGTGAAGTATTACAACTTGCTAAGAGTCAATCAGATCTTGAACTTATCCAAGAGGTTGCTCAGCTCCTCCTTTGACCAATTGAAACAGTTTTCGAAGGTTGAGGACGAAGAGACTTCTTCTGTTGCTGAAGCAGCCGTGGAGGATCTTTCACCTTCGATTGAGACAACCATTCCTGAAATTGAAAAGGCAAAGACAGTTGATCTAAACAAGGGGGATGTTGAAGAAGAGCCAGAGGTAGTTGCCGAAACTTCTACTGAAGAGTCCACTAAGGGCGTCGAATCCGAACTTGATCTTGACGTTTTGCTTAAGAATGAGGAGGAGACTAAGGAACTCGAAGTGACCCTTGCTGACGAAATTGCCAGCTGGGAAGGGTTCATTAATCAGACTATTGATAACATCTTCACAAACTTTGACAGGTCTATTGACCAACTAGAATCTGCCATTCTAGAAGAATTGCAACCAGTCATCACTAAACGCCTTCAGGAATTCTCCGTTGAATTGCACAGCAACTATGGTGCCGCCAATAAGTTGATCTACAACATTGACTCACACCCTGCTATCTTAGAAAGTGGTGAACCTGTTGAGTTGGATAAGGAGGGTCGTATCATTGATCACAAGATTTCTAGAGAAGAATTCCGTGGTCTTTTGAATGGCAGCAAGGACTTTGCCTCAGGTGAATCCGACAAGATCCACCAGTACCTGATTTCCCAAATCAAGGACCTAGAGTCAAAGATTGATGTCGAGAGAAGAATGATTGTTGATATCTATGAAGAGTTTGCTGAAGTTGCCATCAATGAGTTCTCAAAGAAGATGATGTATTCCACTTTCTCCAACTCTTTTAACAAGATTTCCAAGGAAGGCGAGGCCCCAGATGTTGAGACTGAGAACTTCCTAGACTGGAAGCAATATGTGAAAGTCAAGAACAGTTTGATTGACAAACGTGAGGACTTGATCTCAAAGAAGGTTGAATTGGATGCCTTGAATCAATACATCGCTGAAATTCAGGGTACGTTGAAGGCCTTTGTGCATGAGTCTGGTGACTACTACGCGCTTCTTAGAGCCCAGGCAAACATTGAGTTTCAAAGTCGTGAAACTAGGGAGAAGGCTCTAGAGAATGGCGAGGGGACCTCCACTAACACCATCATCAAGAGAATCACTAAAACCCTCATTGATGAGGATGTACCTTCTGAGAAGCCTGAGTATGTCGTTGACATTCCTGTTAAGAAAGTAGTAAAGATTGAGGAGCTCGACGAGGAGGCGTTGGAGGATATTGAGCCCCATATTGATCTCGTTGGTGAGTCTGAAGTCAAACCCACCACCGAGAAGGAGGAGTCACAGCATGAGGATGCAATTGCCCAGCCAGAATTAGCCGAGACTGAAACTGCAGAAACTGAAGCTACTGTTGAGGAAGAGATTGAGCTTTCCAAGGAGTCTGATGTTGGTTCCACCCAAGAGCTAAAGTCTGAAATAGAGAACAAAGAGTCCGACATTGTTCTGCATCAAGAGGACGAACCGGAGACCGTGGCCGAGGAGGGAGAGGAGGAGTTGAAGGACATTGCTACGCACCAAGAAGACGAGTCCGTTGTTGGTGAGGAAGATTATGTTGTTCATCATCACCCAGACGATGAATAGAGGTATACCCGAGAGAAAGAAACGTGTATGTATAGTTAATTCTGTAATAAAGCCCAAACTTCACTGTAAGTTGATCTCGTCCATTTTTGTGGTCAAAAGGGTTTTTCTTTCAGATTTCATGAACCCAGTCTAACTGGTAACTTTGTGCTGAATATTTATTACTCGAAGAGTAAAATTTGAGGATTCCTGCCTGGTCATATCAAAGTCTATGCAACTTGATGTCAGTTTAGGCTGATTTTACCTCAAAAAAGGAGGAGAACCCAGTTTCCCTAAATCCGGTTGGAGCAGCATTTTACCCAATTAAGTAATTTTCGAGAGTATTTTTTTTTTTCGTGGACGCGTTTCAGAAAAACAACAAGAAAGTTCAACAATTTGACAAAAGCGTTTCAGAATAGCACAGCCCGCAAGCAGCCACTTCAACAGTGTTAAACAACAGAAATGGCTTCGACTTACGACGTGGGAACGTACGTGTTTATCTTCTACCGCTTTTTGGCCCAGTTTTGGAATTCTGATTACTAACTGAGTACAGACGTTGCTGGATCCAGAGCGACGTGGAAGGATGGATCGGTGCTGAGATCACCAAACACACCAACGAGGGTGGCAAACATCAGTTGGAGCTCAAAGCTGATCAATCTGGCGATATTATGAATATTGAAACCGACTCATTGGAGGAGAGTAACACAGATCTCCCATTGTTGAGAAATCCACCTATTCTTGAGGCTACTGAGGACTTAACATCCTTGTCATATTTGAATGAACCTGCAGTGCTCCATGCCATCAAAGTCAGATACTCACAGTTGAACATCTATACGTACTCTGGTATTGTGTTGATTGCTACTAATCCTTTCCAAAGAGTCGACCAGATGTACTCATCTGATATCATCCAAGCTTACTCTGGGAGAAGAAGAGGCGAGTTGGAACCTCATTTGTTCGCAATTGCGGAAGATGCTTATAGATGCATGAAGCAAGACGAGAAAGATCAAACGATCGTTGTGAGTGGTGAGTCCGGTGCTGGTAAGACTGTGTCCGCCAAATACATCATGAGATACTTTGCCTCTGTGGAGGAGATCACGAATAATGACTCCCCAATGGGTCAGCACAATGGGTCTATGATCGAGATGTCTGATACAGAGAAACAAATTCTAGCTACCAACCCCATAATGGAGGCTTTTGGTAATGCAAAGACAACTAGAAACGACAACTCTTCCCGTTTTGGTAAGTATCTGGAGATCTTGTTTAACGACGAGACTGCTATTATTGGTGCAAGAATCAGAACATATTTGCTGGAGCGTTCCAGATTGGTTTTCCAACCTAATTCGGAGAGAAACTACCACATATTTTATCAGATCTTGGAGGGCCTTTCCGATGAACAGAAGACACAATTGAAATTGACGAATGTTGATGAATACAACTATTTGAATCAGGGTGGCGACCATCACATTGAAGGCGTTGATGATAAGACTGACTACAATGAGACTTCTGATGCGTTGTCTTTGATTGGTATTGATTCTGAAAAACAATTCGCCATTTTCACCATTTTGGCGGCCTTGCTTCACATTGGTAACATTGAAGTTAAGGCCACCAGAACAGATGCTATCTTATCTTCAGATGAACCGAACTTGGTCAAGACTTGTGAGCTTTTGGGAATAGACCCCTTCAATTTTGCTAAGTGGATTACAAAGAAGCAGATTGTCACTAGATCAGAAAAGATTGTTTCTAACTTGAACCACAAACAGGCGTTAGTTGCTAGAGATTCTGTTGCTAAGTACATCTACTCTGCCTTATTTGACTGGCTAGTAGGATACATCAACCAAGATTTGTGTCCGCCTGAAGTTGCCCAACAAATCAAGACCTTCATTGGTGTTTTGGATATCTATGGGTTTGAACATTTTGAGAAGAACTCCTTTGAGCAGTTCTGTATCAACTATGCCAATGAAAAGTTGCAACAAGAATTCAACCAGCATGTTTTTAAGTTGGAACAAGAAGAATATATCAGCGAGAAGATTGAGTGGTCTTTCATTGAATTCAGTGACAACCAACCTTGTATCGATTTGATTGAGCAAAAATTGGGTATTCTATCTTTGCTAGATGAAGAATCTAGATTGCCTGCTGGTAATGACGAAAGCTGGATTCAGAAGTTGTATGACAATCTGGACAAACCGCCTACAAACAAGGTCTTCAAGAAGCCAAGATTTGGTCAAACGAAGTTCACAGTTGCCCATTATGCGTTGGATGTGTCTTATGACATTGAAGGTTTTATTGAGAAGAACAGAGATAGCGTTTCTGAGGGCCACCTTGAGGTGTTGAAGGAGGCGAAGAATGAATTATTAGTGGAAATTCTGGACACCCTGGAAGCTGCTAATGCCAAGACTGAAGAAGCCAATGCAGCAGCAACAGTTGCGTCTAAGAGACCTGGTCCATCGAAGGCCGTCAAGAGAAAGCCAACACTTGGTTCTATCTTCAAGAGTTCGTTGATAGAGTTGATGAAGACTATCGACTCCACCAATGTCCATTACATTCGTTGTATCAAGCCTAACGAAGAGAAGGCTGCTTGGAGGTTTGATCCACTCATGGTTTTGTCTCAGCTCAGAGCTTGTGGTGTTTTGGAAACTATCAAAATATCATGTGCGGGCTTCCCTTCAAGATGGACATACGAGGAGTTTGTTAGCAGATATCATTTGTTGCTAAAATCAGATGAGTATGAGGGTCTACTGACAGGAAAAACACCTGAGGAGACCATTCGTGATATCTGTGACAAGATATTGAAACGTACTATGGAGAAGGAGGAGACATATCAATTGGGTTTGACAAAGATCTTTTTCAAGGCTGGTATGTTGGCTCATTTGGAAAAATTGAGAACTGACAAGTTGAATTCTTCAGCTACATTGATTCAGAAGAACATCAGAGGTGTCTACTACCGCCGTCAATACGTTGATATTAGAGACTCCATCATGAAGCTACAATCGTTGGTGCTGGGATTCAATGCCAGAGCTAGAGTTCAAAGACAGATCGAGTACAACTCTGCTACATCTATCCAAACTCTAATCAGAGCCAAGCAAGCTCGCAAGAGATATGTGTCGGCAACGACCTCCATTGTTTCACTTCAAAATTTGATCCGTGCAAGACAGGCAAGAATTAAGTTCTATGAGGGTCAAACGAAGAGAAGCGTGGTTGCAATCCAAAACAAGATGAGATCTTACAAGCAGAGAAGAGATTTCTTGAACTTGAGAAAGGCTGCTATTGTCACTCAGACATACTACAGAGTCAAATTGGCCAAGAAGGAGCTACAGTCATTGAAACTTGAGGCCAAATCTGTTAATAGATTGAAGGAAGCCAGTTACAAATTGGAGAACAAGGTTATTGAGTTGAATTCCAAGTTAACTGATAAGGTCAATGAGAATAAGGGCTTGATTGGTGAACTCCTCGCTTTGAAGACTACTTTGGAGGACTCCCAAAAGGGCCATGAAGAGCTAAAGACCAGAGAATTGGCGGTTCAGAAGCAGCTAGATGAACACTCTGAGGCGCACTTGAAGGAGATAGAGGAGTTGAATGCGGATCTTGCCAAATCCAAGGAGGAGCTAGCAGAGTCAGCACAAAAGATTACGGAGTTGACTGAACTACAAACTCAACTAAAGGAGGAAGTCAGAGATACCCTAGAGCAGCTAAATGCTGCTAAAGAGGAGTTGACCAAGCATGCTGTAACTGAAGGGGATCTGAAGACCGAGGTTGACAACTTGAAGAAGCAACTAGATCAGATGAGCAAACAGGTTCGCGCCAGCAGTACCATTAACGGTAAGGCAGCAGTTGTTGGCATTCCATCTACTCCAAAGAGATCCAGACGCTACAGCACACAATCTCAAGAGACGGAAAGATCATTGTTCAGTCCAAAGCAAGTGTCTGTTATCCCAGTTTCTAATGAAGAAGATGCAGAGTCTACTTTGAGCTCCCTCTCATCGATTACCAATGAGTTGTACAACTTGTTGCAAGACTCCAAGACTTTGTACAAGGAGATTATCACTGGCTTGTTGAAGAACCTGAATATCCCACATAGTGGTGTGATGACCGAATTGACGAAGAAGGAGGTGTTGTTCCCAGCTAGAATCATCATCATCATTCTGAGTGATATGTGGAGATTGGGTTTGACCAAGGAGTCGGAGAACTTCCTAGGACAAGTCTTGCAGGCAATCCAAGATATTGTTTCTGGTTTGAAGGAAGAGGATGTTATTATTCAACATGGTGCTTTCTGGCTGTCCAATGTTCATGAACTCTACTCATTTGTGTCTTACGCTGAAGCTACCATTTTGGAAAATGAGGACATCTCCAATGAGATGGGCGAAGAGGAATACTCAGAGTACCTGAAATTGGTTGCTGTTGTCAAGGAAGACTTTGAGACTTTGTCATACAACATCTACAACATGTGGATGAAGAAGATCCAAAAGGAATTGGAAAAGAAGGTTATTTCTGCTGTTGTGATGTCCCAATCATTGCCAGGCTTCATCACTACTGAAGCCTCTCCGTTCTTCTCAAAGGTGTTTTCTCAGAACGTCTCTTACAAGATGGATGACATTTTGAGTTTCTTCAACAATGTATTCTACTCTTTGAAGAACTACTTGATTGAACCTGAAGCAGGTAATCACATTATTGTTGAACTTTTGAGGTTCATCAACGCTACCTGTTTCAATGACTTGATCATGAGACGTAACTACCTATCTTGGAAGCGTGGTTTGCAATTGAATTACAATGTGACCAGATTGGAAGAATGGTGCAAGTCCCACGATATTCCAAACTCTTCCAATTACTTACTGCATTTGCTACAGGCTGCCAAGTTGCTGCAGTTAAGAAAGACTTCCAAGGAGGATATTGAGATTATTTTTGAGATCTGCTATGCATTGAAACCTGTTCAAATTCAGAGATTATTGGCCCAGTATGCAGTTGCTGATTACGAATCTCCACTGGATGAGAGTGTGTTGAGTATTGTTGCCAACAGAGTTAAGGAGCAAGGCGGTAGCTCTGATGATTTCTTTGAGACAGTTTCCAACGATTCCATGGATGATCCATTCAGACAGACTGAGATTAGACCATTTACTAGAGTTGAAGCATACGTGCCAGCATGGTTGAACCTACCTACAGTTAGAAGAATTGTGGAGTTGGTGACAAAGAATGCTGCTGCACAGGAGTACATCAATGCCCATCCAGAGACTGGCGACCCACTAGAAGGTGCTGAGTAAATATATTTAATTCTGTGAATACACTTTATACAAGAACTTTGGGTTGTAGAAGTTTAGTCTCCAACCTCTCAAGCCTGATTACGTAATTCTCTCTATGTGCTGTTATTACGTAATCTTTTCAAGATCTAAACGAGATTTGAAAATTTTCACATGGAAAAAACACATGTGAAGAAAAAAGGAACGAAGAAAAGAGAAAAAACAAGTATAAAAAATTTGAGGAAAAAAAAGCTGGCCTTCTTCTATTTCCACACAGATCACAATTTGCCACCCTTCAGAATTATCACAATGTCTGCTCCAGCTGTCAACTACAAAGTCGCCGATATTTCCCTTGCTGCCTTCGGTAGAAAGGAGATTGAACTTTCAGAGAACGAAATGCCAGGTTTGATGGAGATCAGAAACCAGTACGCTGCTGAACAGCCATTGGCTGGTGCCAGAATCGCTGGTTGTTTGCACATGACTATCCAAACCGCTGTCTTGATCGAGACCTTGGTTGCCCTTGGTGCTGAAGTCACCTGGTCTTCTTGTAACATTTTCTCCACCCAGGACCACGCTGCCGCTGCCATCGCCGCTGCCGGTGTTCCAGTCTTTGCCTGGAAGGGTGAGACCGAGGAGGAGTACTTGTGGTGTATCGAGCAACAATTGTTCTCCTTCAAGGATGGCAAGAAGTTGAACTTGATCTTGGATGACGGTGGTGATTTGACCTCCCTTGTTCACGAGAAGTACCCAGAGATGCTCGAGGACTGTTTCGGTTTGTCTGAGGAGACCACCACCGGTGTTCACCACTTGTACAAGATGGTCAAGGACGCCGTCTTGAAGGTCCCAGCCATCAACGTCAACGACTCTGTCACCAAGTCCAAGTTTGATAACTTATACGGCTGCAGAGAGTCCTTGATTGACGGTATCAAGAGAGCCACTGATGTTATGTTGGCTGGTAAGGTTGCCGTTGTCGCTGGTTTCGGTGATGTCGGTAAGGGTTGTGCCATGGCCTTGAGAGGTATGGGTGCCCGTGTCATTGTCTCTGAGATTGACCCAATCAACGCCCTACAAGCTGCCGTTGAGGGTTACCAAGTTGCCCCATTGGAGGAGGTTGCCTCCATTGGTCAAGTCTTTGTCACCACTACTGGTTGCAGAGACATCATTACCCAAAAGGCCTTTGAACAAATGCCAGAGGATGCCATTGTCTCCAACATTGGTCACTTTGACATTGAGATTGACGTTGCTTGGTTGAAGGCCAACGCTGTCGAACACGTTGAGATCAAGCCACAGGTTGACAGATTTACGTTGGCCAACGGTAGACACATCATCTTGCTAGCTGAGGGTAGATTGGTCAACTTGGGTTGTGCCACTGGTCACTCTTCCTTTGTCATGTCTTGTTCCTTCTCCAACCAAGTCTTGGCCCAAATTGCACTTTTCAAGGCTAATGACTCTGAGTTCCAAGCCAACCACGCTGAGTTTGCCAACCAGACCTACGAGAAGGGTCAAGTTTATGTCTTGCCAAAGGTTTTGGATGAGGCTGTCGCCAGATTCCACTTGGGTAAGTTGGGTGTCAAGTTGACCACCTTGACTGAGGTTCAATCCGAGTACTTGAGTGTTCCAGTTAACGGTCCATACAAGGCTGACCACTACAGATACTAAGCGGGCCCCCTCCAACATTCTCATTGTGTTAATTTACTCTTTTTTGAACATTGCATCAACTGCGTGTTTGCCCTTTCTTCGTTTAACGAGGTGTTCATGACTCCCTTTTTATGTTTATGTGGTTTACGATAGATTTGACTTAATATGTCAGATACAGGTTAGAATATAGGTTAATCCTTCAACGGATATGATTAATTTAAAACACAATGTTGTAGCTGTTTGAATCAAAAAATCAATCTATGCATTTTACTATTATTAAACGACTCTCTATTCTTCTAATGGGCAACTCCGTTTTCTTTGGCAATCCCATTTACTAAACCTTGACTCACTGTGGCCTCCTTGAACAAATATGTACCAATCTCCTCACCAAAGAAATCCAGGAGAGCCCTCTCATCACCGTAGGTAATCTTCTGCAATTGCTCCAAGAGATCAAAGTTCACAAGTTCTGAGACACGGGAGTCTTGATGGTAATCATCATGGCTTGTCACAAATGAACGAATGTAACTAGCCATTGTTGGGATCGCACCAGATGCACGTAGCTCAATGAGCTTGATATACCAGTACAAACGTGCGTGTGGGCCTTCTGGTGATAGTTCAAGACCAAATCTCTGCAGGATGTGTGTCTTGACAAGTTGAATCAAACCAGAAAAACCCGTTGTTGTTGTGCCATTGATGATTTCATCAACTGAGAGCTGTGTGCTGGCAAAATCGCTAGATGTGTAATCTTTAGTGAAGTGGAACTTGGATGCCAATGTGGAGTCTCTCACGTGTGCAGTCTTCATATTCTCCTCCACTTGGGAAATCGGAATGTAAAAGTTCCATTCATCAGCGTTTGCGAGAAGCGCACTTCCCAAGAGGGTAATGAAGACAGAGAAGGCAGCATTCTCAAAATCAGTGATTTGAATCTCCATCGATCTGAACTCAACTCTCCAACCAGGAACATCCTTGTTATCTGGTGTAGCTGCCTGTGTTGGTGGCTTGAAACGGAGTGTTTGCCAGTTAGTTGACTGTATGTTCTCAAAATGGTCAGTCTCAATGTCATTGTCCTGGTTCACTCTCTCATTGAAAATCACAATAGGGTCACGAATGTACAAATGTGCGAAATGGCGTGCCAATGGTTCGTCAAAGTGAAGGTTGGCACGAAGCTCACGGAGCACAATTTCGTTGACCGGTGGGTTAATGTCATTCAACTCAGGTTTGAAAAAGCCATATGAGGTGAAGCCTGCAGTGTTATCTTTGATATCACCTAGGTATGAATCCACAGAGTCATAACGTGATTTGGATACTCTTTGGGTATCTTGTCTCTTGTCCTCTGCGATTCCACCATACTCATTAGCGTCTCTCAAGGGCGCCACACCACGCTCAAAGGGAGTTCTGTCATCGACAGCACCAGAAATGATGTTCCAACGAACGTCCTGGTCTGAAAGCCATCCTTTGAAGACTGGCGCTGCTGCACTAAGACTTAGAAAGACAGGAGCAATGTTGGCCCAACTGTCATAGAGGTAGCGCGCTTTGGCAATATCTGGGGCCTGGACAGTGACTTGGAGACACGAGTTGCCCATACCAAATCCCATTGAATCCATGTATATGTGCCCTGGCTTAGCTGCACCCAGTTGTGACTCTTCATCTTCTGGGAATAGATCTCTGATCGGGGTCCCATCTGTATCCGGGGTGTTTGTGTCCTTGAAGAGTGGGATGTTGATGGCCACTTTCTCACCACGACGGCGACGGATGTTGGCTGTGAGTGTTGGGAAACGAACATGACGATTGATGATCTCATCAGGAAGGAACAATGATCTGGAAGCGTCACCATTGGCACTTGCTGGAGGAGTTGTGAATTGGCCCACACCCATCAATGGGAACGCAGTTATGGTAACCGGGCGGATCGAGGGATCACCCAAGGCAATGTCAGCAACTGTGCGTCTGTCATTCATGTTCTTCTCCACATAGAGGTACTGATCCAGCGATTCACCATCGTATGGACCCGCAGGAGTGGCCTCAATCATGAAGCGGCCATACTCCGGGTGGAAATTGAGATCATTCTTGCGTGCAAGCTTAGCCAGAGAGCCATCCTCGTTGAGATCTTCGAGCACATAGTCCTTGTCTATAGACAGAGTGGCTCTCTTGTGCTCAGTGTCGAACTTCACTAGCGAATATTCCACCTCGTCACCCCAAAGATAAGGGTCGTTGGTTCTGGTGGCTGCGGAATCGAAGCAGCGCTGGAGTTGCTGGAGGCCATTTCTTCTTACATGATCGTTGTACTGACGAGAATCTGCCCAGGACAGCGGCGTGCCCAGCGACAGTAGACCCATTTGGCGGTACGGACGGTGCTGGACGGTGGGGTGTGTCTTGAGAAAGAGAGTTATAGCATGTGGAAGAATTTTTCGCGGCTTACAAATAATTTGTTGAAGATGGTCGGTCACCAAGAAAAAGGATCCACAGTTTTGGCAAGTGATTGCGAAACTTCAGGGACATTTTTCTGAGACTGTGAAGTCCTGAGTCCACAGTCCATAGTCGCTAAAGTGCATATGGAGCCCAACAAGAGACTCAAGGCCCAGACTAAGAATCTCGACAAGCTACCCGGCGATGTGCTGCTGCGGATTGCCAGTCACCTTCACCAAGAAGACGCACTCTCCCTCCTCCTCACTGCCAAAGTCTTCTCCAGACCTTGTCGCCAGCGATTGTATCGCCGTATTGTGATTTGCGAGAAGTACCAGGACACGTATTTCTACGAACAGTCACGCAAGCACAAGACCACCTTGCTCTCATCATGGGACAACATTACCAAATTCTTCAAACATTTCCATAGACATCGTGATTCCGAAGTGTGTGGCTTTGTTGAAGAACTTGTCTCTTTCAACTATTTGGATCACGGTGGGAAAATGGACAGCTATCGATATTTAAGTGCTTCTGATCTGAGCCATATTCTCATATTGAGACAATGCTGGGAGATTGTCATCAACCAGTTTGTCAACCTCAAGAAGTTTGTCTTCCCAAAGCTGCCCATTGAGAAACTGATGCTGATATCTCCACAGATCAAGGCAAAATTGACCCATGTGAGCATCAATCTCGAAGATGACTTGCAAAATGGGATGAATCTAGATTTAGAATCACTGAGGACGAGGTTTCACTTTCCTCAATTAAAGAAGCTGGTGCTAAATTTGGACCATAAAGGTGACATGAACCCTGTGATTTTCGAAGTCTTTGAATACATTGTCAATCAGGGAAGGAATGTTAACAATACACTCACTTTATTGGAGATTAATGGCAATTTTGGAAAACTGGATCGTGATTTTGAATACTCTTTGCGTCACACTTCGCTCGAAGGCGATGTCACCTTCAAGAGTGCTTTTCTGAAAGGTGTTGGTGTTGGCGAAGAGCTTTATTCTAAGGGGAAGACAGTGGAGGACATTACTGGGGGCAAGAAGGTTAAGAGAGCCGTTGTCGTTGATCTCGAGACATTTGAAGACATTCCTGACTCAGATTCAGAAGGTGAAGAAGAGGAAGAGGAAGGTGAACTCACCCCTTTGCTCAACAATGTCAAGTTTGCCACAAATGATCTCAACAATTACAACCCAGGCTATAATGATTCTACATCACGCATTCGCCTATTTGAACACCTATCACACTTCCAATTCACTAAACTTCGCAGCCTAGTATTGTCCAACATCAATTTCTATGCTGGTCAAGGCATGGAGTACATCAGTGATTTCTGCCAATTTCACAACCTGGCATCGCTTCATTTCAACAATTGCTATGTCATTTGCGAGGATGGTACTGCTCCGTTGCTCGAGGATGCGTGTCCTTCACCTTTTGACCTGTCGTCTTTCAATGTCACTGAGTTCAGTTTCGGCTTACAATTGCTTGACATGAGTAGGCGTGGAACGCCATATGTTACATTCCTCCAATCGTTACTCGACGAACACAAAAATGGACGGATGTGTCCTGAACAGTTGGACAAAGAGACTGAGGCCAATATTGTACAGACAGACAGAACTCAGCGTGCGCTGCTGGCTTCAGCACTGGCTGAGAAGAAGTCTCTTGAGAAACTAAAGGTGTATCTCTGTTCAGCCACATTGGGCATACGTGAGTTGATTCTGCTTCTTGAGGAGGCTCAGTATGCGTCACCTTTAGCCCTAGTGCACCTCAGCTATGTCAACAGATTGGAGACATTCAGAATCATTCGCAAACTGACCAACATCAAAATCCTAAAAAAGTTTCAGAACTTCAATAATTTGAACATGATTGATGATTACCAGTTTGGGTTAGGCAAGAAGTTGGTTGAGTATTTTAATGGCGTGTGTCGTGTGGATAATTATGGCGGGGATGTGTTTGAACAGCATCATGAGTGTGCTTTGTTTAGAGACGAGTTTGAATACTTGTTCAAAGACGACGTGAGGGCAGTGTTTAATGCAGTGAAGGCATTGCAGACGTTTGAGTACTTTGGTGTGGTATTTAAGAGAGGCGGTGTTTAATGATCTACAGTCTATAGGAGCCGCGAATAGTGAAAATCACTCATTTATAGGGAATTATCACTTGGACTCATAATGATTATATTTGCCTCTCTTTGAGAATCTCTAGTGCTCTTGACTGAGTGATGGCCACCGCCGGCCTTATCGAAATGTGTTTCTAAATGTTCTCTCTTTGTGAACCTCAGAGGTTCCCTATCAATCGAGGTGTACTCAGGAAGTTACACAGCAGAATGAAATGAGATAGCCAACTTTGTGATTTGGAACTCCCCGAAGCTGCCCTCTCGTTGACCAGCACTAGGCAGCTCATTTCAAAGCAGACTAACCAATTGGATCAGAAGTTTTAGAAGCAACCCACTAAATAAAACCACAGGCCAAAGAGTGGAGAGAGTATAATTTCAGCATTTTCTTTCTCAGATCTAGTGGATTCAAAGAAAAGAGCACAGGGAAGTTTGGCACGACATCGCTTCAAAATATCCTCAGGGGAACTGAACACCTACGAACGGACTTCGGCAACAAGACTCAGACTCTGTATCAGCCATCCACTGTTGGTGGCCCTTACTCTGGCTCAAAGTCTCGAGCAGCCAGTGTCCTTACGTATTCAAGACTTCCCTTAGTGATAGACTAGCAGTTTCCCTTGAGGAATGGTCCTAAAGAACTGGAGGAGCTTCAACAAAGACTTAATAGGAGTTGTATCTCGTATAAACCACAGCGAATGACACCAAGAACTCTCAACCGGGAAACAGGGCTGGAGCCAGAAGCTTGGTGGAATCTTAATACGATGCGATTCTCTTCAATTATTTGGACAGAAACCATTCTCCAAGCTTGGGGACGACGACATGTAGAGACGCCAAGTTCCTCATATTGTCTAACGATGGATTCAAGGCGTTCAAGTGGGTCACGGGTGCTATTTACCAGTGCAAACCTCTCAAAACGAGCATGACCTTGTTCTTTACTGGCTAACTCTGTAAACATATCTAGATGTGACAATAATGGGCAGGTAGAGTTGGTTCCTGTACCGATCAGATCAGGGTAGGGGGACAGAGTTGAATGCCTGTAACGTGTCTACAATGATTCCTTTCTAAATTCTACCAAAGACGTACAAACTGGGTGATACGCCATAGTGTTCTAAGGATAGCAGCTTCCGTTGGGGTCGTCATAATGGAAATGGTGTTGTTTGGGTGACTTGTTTATATCCGGGTAACTGCTGTAGCAACAAGAAAAACAAGCGCCACCGCCCTATGTTTTGCAAACAACTATTCAGAAACTCTGACAATGGGAGAACTCAGCGTACGTGAGCAGGTGAGACTGGCATGGGAGAAGAAGCAAAAAAAGCCACAGACAGAGCAGGCTCAACCCGAAACTCCAATTCCAGAGCGAGAAAAGGATTTGGTCTCACTTCTCTCAGACTCTGAAGAGGAGGTCCAACAGCCACCTAGAAAGAAGCCCACACCATCAGCAGCAGCAGCAGCACCACGGCCATCACACAGAAAATCACTGAAAGTGCAATTAATTGACCTCACAGACTCATCATCAACATCAAATCCATCACACATTCCACCATTCAAACCATTACATAATCCGACTTACGACACCACCCAACTGCACGACTCCCTAACAATCACCGACATCTTAGGCTCCCCTAAACTCCACAAATCATTCCTCTTCTCCTTCCAATACTCCCTGCCCTTCATCCTGGAGTCTCTTCACTCAAAACGCACTCCACTGACACTACTTTATCAACGCGGAACAGTCATCGATTACCCATGGAAGACAGAGTACAACCTCACGATGATTGAGGTGGAGATGCCACCTTTCTCCTCACATCATCCGAAGCTAGTTGTGAATATCTATGACGATGGTGCATATATGAAACTCTTTATGATTAGTGCAAACATGACTGAGTTTGAATTTGCGTTGAATAATCAGATTGTGTGGGAGAGCCCCGCGTTGCCTTACGATCCGGATTCATTGAGTACGAGCTTCAAAGAGAGGATGATACAGTGGATCAAGAGCTACGGGAAAGCAGAGCTACATTATACCCTACTCAAAGAGTTGCCAAATTATAACTTTTCTGGCATTGTTGGCGAGTTTGTCTCTTCCAGTTCCTGTGATACTGACACGTTTGGGTATTTCTCCCTCCTGAGTGCATTGAAGGAGAAGAATCTCATACCAAAGGAATTCTCCAACAAGTCACAACTCATGTATCAATCTTCATCTGTGGGGGCCCCCTTTTCATGCACTAAGTATGGTGCTGGAAACGTCTTCACACACATGCTGTTTCCATTAGTCATGGGCAAGAGATTTCCCATCTTGAATGGCCACGATTCCCTCAGAGAGCTTCAGAAACAACTCAATACTGACCTTTATGTTGTGTTCCCGACAGTGGAGGATGTTCAACAGTCGAAATTCGGGTACGATTCGGGTGGCTGGTCCCACTACAATCCTTATTCCAAGAACGGTTCCATTCAGCACACCTCTATCCTATCTAAGTTCTTACACAGAAGTTATTCCAAGCAGCGTGGCACCAATACGAGCCATACCAAGTTTCTTTTGTTTTCGAAAGATGGATTCAAAACTTTGGAGTGGGTGCTCTTCACCAGTGCGAACCTGTCCAAGTCAGCATGGGGTACGCCACCAAAGAAAGATACAGGAAATATTAAGATCGCAAACTATGAGACTGGCGTGCTTATTTCCAGATTTGATTATTCTAGAAAGGGTGATGTGAAGTTGATCCCCGTCACGATTGGTGAGAACAAGCTACTGAGAGAGAATGAGATTCCAGTGGTGCTACCCTTTGAATTACCACCAAAGAAGTATTCACAAGGGGATGAACCATGGTGCATGTCGAAGAATTATGGGGTGCCTGACTCTCGTGGTGTGACGCAACAAGGGTTCGGCTCGGTGGGGTGATTGATCTCGCTATGTACAGGTTTCAGGATCCCTCATTGAAGCCTCTTTTAGTTCATGGAAGACTGAATATTATTATTTCATAGTATTCAATAAATCTTCAGGTGCAGTCTGCTTCATGTAGAGCT
The DNA here is from genome assembly GCA_030569515.1 of Barnettozyma vustinii. Classification (NCBI taxonomy): domain Eukaryota; kingdom Fungi; phylum Ascomycota; class Saccharomycetes; order Phaffomycetales; family Phaffomycetaceae; genus Barnettozyma; species Barnettozyma vustinii. The sequence continues at coordinate 50,602 of JAJMLD010000023.1, forward strand.
TCTCAAGATCGGATCAGTCTAGACATATGACGTGTTTAAATACCCTGATCACATAAAAAAAAACATCTTATATCGTTTACCAATTGTTGACCAATGGCAACGCGTAATTTTCCGCACTGCTATGACGCTTTGCATATCAGGGAATGGACCCTTTGAAAAGTCTTGTCAAAACTCTAAACGAGGATAAGAGCCACGCAACACTTTCAAAGTCAGCATCCTGGATTTCCACTCAAAGGAACAGCTGTCCAGTGTTCATTTGATCGATAATCATGTCCAGCAGACCGTCTGGCTCCCGTTCGATCGGAGTGAACGGCACATACTACCCATATAACGCCTCCATCGGTGCTTCAGTTGTCTTTATTGTTGTATTTGCTGCTCTGTTGGTCATCATGATCTGGGACTACATTAGATTTCGTCGCAAAAGAAGCTCCAGTTTCCCATATCCTGATATTCAACAAAACGAACACGTGCTGAAGGTGGCAAGGAAGCAAGTGTCTGTGAGTCTCATCCCGATCGGTCTTGGCTTATTCTTTGAATCACTCGGTTACATTATGCGTATATTCAGCATCACTGACAACAGCTACAGTCGTACTTTGTACATCATCCCACAGTGCTTCACGCTAGTGGCTCCGTCTTTGATTGCAGCGGGAGTGTTTATGGTGTTCAATAGGATCGAGAAGATGTTGAATGCGGAGAAGTTCAGTATTGTTCCCAACAGATTCTTGACTGTGTTCTTTGTCACTGGCGACGTTGTGAGTTTCTTGGTTCAAGGAATGGGAGGTTCATTGATGATAAAGGATGATTTGAGACGCCTGGGGTTGAGGTTGGCATTAGTTGGGTTTGCGTTACAGATCTTCTTCTTCATGTTCTTTGTTGTTGTTGTTGTTGTTTCTGTGTGGCATTGGAGAATCACTAGAGATCCAACTGAGGTGGCACTTTTGATGGATGTGAATGAACTAGGTGTGAGGTATTACCAATGGAAACATCTTTCATTGGCGATGATTGGCAGCATGGTGTTGATTCTGACCAGATGCATTTTGAGGATCGCTGAGTATGGTGATGGTATGTCTGGTCATACTAATTTTGCCACAAGTGAACTGGCTTATTACATGATTGACCCCTTTGTGATCTTTTGGAGCTGTGTCGTGCTTGTGGCAATGAGACCAGAGTACCGTTTGTGGGAGATAAAGGCATTCCAGGTCTGGGGTGCTACAGAAGAAAGAAGAGGAAGTATGGGCACTGACAACATTGTGGAGAGAGAGTCAGTTGTATTGGAAGAGAACAAAGCAGTTGGAGTTTAGTTATATTTGAGTGCGATGTTTTTCTGAATAGGGCGTATAGAGAGGAAGTGGGTAGTCAAGTGAAAGAAACCAAAAAAACAACAACAACAACAAGGAAATGAATAATCGAAAATCCACACCAGCGATTATGAGGCTCAGCCATAAATTGGTTGGTGCCACACTACCATACAGAACCGTGCATTACCCTGGTTGGAGGTGCATAAATACTGCAGAAGATGGATCTTCAGACTGTAAACTAAAAATAAGAGCCATTTGGCACTTGACGTTTATTACAAAGTAAGCAAACAGACTTGTGCTCTCTCCTCTTCTCTTAATTCTATTTAAGAAACGATGACCACAAGGACATCCTAATTAATGGCCTCTACAATTATGACCCTTCTAGTTTAACCCACGATCGTCTTTGGCCTGAAGTTCGCTTCGGTGCCAAGGTGGGAGATTACATTTCATTCCATTGATACTGAGGCAACCTCCAGTTTCCCCTTTGATAAATCACAAGATAAGAACAACTTACAAGTGTTCAAGAGATCAATCCTATCTTAAACCGTATCGAGTGTCGTAGTGATTGTTGCTATGAGACGAGAGTATCATTTGTGGGACTTGAAGACATACCAGATCTAGCTCGATCTAGAGTCAGAGAGACAAGGGAGGGTTGGTGATGAATCATGATAGGGAGCCAGTGCGTCACCAAGACTTTTTTTTCGAAAAAGGGAGATACATCTAGCCTCCAAATGGAGCTTTCACAGACTTGAGGTGCTTTAGGATACAGGATGAGGCATATCTGATTTGGAAAGTCGGATTCTGAGCAAAGGTACATACATATATACTGTTGATGCTATTAAAGTCACCTGTAACAGAGTAATAAAAAGCTAGGTAATCGGAGTGGGGTTATGACTTTGTAGGACAAGCTAATTCCTGTTTTGTACTTGTTGTCCTAAAGCGGTCAATTACCAAATAAGGTAATGGATTATAGTTGAGAGACAGTACTCTTTCTTCAATTTGTTATTGGTGTGTGCTAATGTTACCAGGTATAATCTTCCTGAGCTAATACTGTTAAACCTCAGTCCTCTCTTCATACGATTACTTTCTGCAAGTTGAATAGAGTCGGACTGGTCCTTGATTGAGTGTACGTACTGGCGGTTACTTCATCCTCAACATTCACTACAGAAAGGTTCAAGTATTTTCAGCATGTAGTATTCAGACACAGGACAGCCTTCACAAGGTATAAGATCAGCCTACCGCATATCCATAATGATTGTCAAACCAGCCTTTATATAACTCACTCTAACACAAGAATGAGTGTGGGCATTGAAGACATAAGTGACACAATCGTTTCTCAGAAGACACTTGAAAAAACGTAAATACTTTAATCTGTTGATGTACTCAACACTTAAAAGTTAATTGAGAAATTAGAATGACATGAGTTCCAGGTTCCTGTGGCGACTGTATGTGCCTTGAAAGAGTACAAGGGGTTAATTAAGCGAACATTGAAAAGGGAGATCGGGCACCTCAACCTTTCTTTGATCACCAAAGCTTCGCACTAACTTTTCGAGTTAACAAGAACTATATTCCATTAGCCATTCAAATCAAATGATATTGCAGAGTCTACAGCCAAAGGTTCCAGGGACGGAATCGTAACGACGGGATTTTTTTCTCTCCTTTTGTTTGTCTATCTATTTTTGAAAGCTGCGATCTTTTCCTTTCTTTTTATTTTTAGCCATTTCAGTTCGCACACTTGCTCAGCAGCGCATACTGTCATCGATGGATATGAGGAGCTGAGCCTCTCTATTTCAGAAGTACGGCGAAAAGAACTTAAAATATTCAGAAGTCTGAAGTTAGAACTCAATGGCTCAATGGCAGGGTCCAGAAGCCTTTAAAGTTTAAACTGATAGTCGTCATCATTTTCATGGTGGTATTGGTAAAGCTGCTGCTGGGGTTAATTCGGCTTTCTGGGTACTGGCAAGTCCAATATCTACAACCTGCAAACAAGTTCCTTCAGTGAGTCATGTCAGATAAGCCTTCACTGGTGAGTGGTTTTTTTTTACTTGGAAATGCACATAAGTAAACTGCATGAAACTGCGCCTCTGCTGGACCTTAACGGAGCCATTGAGTTATATAACTGCAAAAAAAACTGCATCAAATTGTTAAATCCTCACAAAGAGAGAGTCATGTATACTGAGACGTATTCTGATAGCAGTAATGACGGGTTGTACCCTTATGATCCCTCAATTGCGGCGTCCATTGTCTTCATCATTTCCTTCGCTTCTGTATTCATACTCAAGATTGTGGACCACATCAGGTTTCGTCGTAATAAGGCATCCAACTTCCCTTATGATTCAGACACACCACAAGACGAAAAAGTACTCCAAATGACAAGGCAACAAGTAACTGTGAGTCTTATTCCATTCTACGTGGGACTCATATTTGAAATTCTGGGCTACATCTTTCGTATTATCAGCATCCACGACAGTGACAACGTGAAACTCTACATTATACCCACTGCTCTCATCCTTCTAGCTCCATCGTTGATAACAACAGGTGTGCTCATGATATTCAGCGCTGTCAATAAGTTTTTACACGGAGGAAGGTTCAGTATAATACCTACAGGATTCTTGACTGTGTTTATTGTCACTGGTGACATTGGATGCTTTCTTCTTCTAGGTTTGGGAGGAAAGATGATGGTGCAGGACAGCACGGGAGAGTTGGGAATAGTGTTAGTATTTGTTGGGTTAGGTCTCAGGGTGGCTCTCTATGCGTTGTTTGTCGTTGTGATTGTGATCTGGCATTGGAGAATGACTAGGAACTCAACTGAAGTGGCTCTGTTGATGGATATGAATGAATCTGAGTACAGCTGGAGACGTTGTGTACAGGCGCTGGTTGCCAGTATGGTGTTGGTTTTGATCAGATGCATTTTGGGAACATCAGAACTCGCAGAAAACACAATGGGTAACGGATATTTTGCAAAAAGTGAAGTGGCTTATTATTTGATTGATGCAGTTCTGATCCTATGGAGTTGTGTTATTCTTGTGGCATTGAGGCCAGAGTATCGTCTATGGGAAATGAAGGCATATCAGGTTTGGACTGACATGAAGAAAGAGGGAAACAACTGTTCTAGAAATGACCTAGAGAAAGGACCTGTTGTGTGGAGACGAACAAGCTGGATGTTCAGCTGATTTGGCATATGAACGAATTTGAAGAGTTATCAGATGCTTCAATTAGTAGGTCTTAGCTGAGTACATTTCATATGCGTGGCATTGAGGGGAGTTTAGCGTGCCAGGTACACCAACACTTTCCAATTCTTTATCATGACGAGCATGAGTATGCAGGATCAGCACTGATCTGAACTTCGGGTTTACAGTCAAGTGTTGCCACATTGAGTTGAACTTTCAAGTTCTAACATACTTGGAACACTTCCCTTTCCCGTTAATAACGGGCTTATTGAGCGATTATTCGCTCGAGTTGTCTCCGCTATACTATCCACACCGATATCTGCAGCAGCGCCTCTTCTCCAGTTTGGTCAGTCCCTCAGTCCAGTACACCATAAAGGAAGCTTGAACTTCGCCCCATTATGGGTGCTGCACCACAGGCATTTCATGTCTCATGAATAGGTGCTTATTCCCACAGCTAGCCAAATAACTCAACTATTAATTTTAGAACTAATAGAGGGATACTCCTTACAATTCCCTCAAAATGTTAGATCAGCATCCGTATTAGCCAATGTCCACAGATTTCAGTAGATCTGACTACCCCAATGAAGGATTGTACCTATATGACACCTCAGTATTTACAGCTATTGTATTCGTCGTGGGCTTTCTGTCGTTCTGAAAGTCAAACTACTCGATTAGTCCAAGATGTCAACAGGAATATTCATGGTGTATACCAGAATTGAACAGTTTACACACTAAGAGTAGCTCAGAACCATGCCCAGGAGATTCTGAACTGGGTTCTTTGTCACTGGTGGACATTGTAAGCTCCCTCCTCCAGACAGGGGGAGATGCAGTGATGATATGGGAGGGCACGCTACAAGTTGATTTGAGTGTGAGAATGGTTGGGTTTGGAATGCAGATATTATTCTGTGTCTTCTTCATTGTGCTGGATTCCGTCTAGCATTGGAAAATGGAGATCAACTCCAGTGGGCAGATTGATGAAAGTGAATGAATTAGGGGGTCTGATAGAACAACTGGAAACTAATCTCACTGACAGTGATTGGGAGTATGGTTTTGATCTTGATCAGATATGTGCTTTAATTGAGAATCGTTGAGTTTTCGGAGACCCCCACTGGTTTGACACATTTCTCGCACAGTGGAGTTGACCTATACATGATCGACCCTTTGTGGGATTTGAAGACATATTAAGTGTGGCTGGACTCAAGGAGAGGAGATGCTAGAAGGAGGTCTGTTGAGTTAGAGGAGGATGGATTCATTTTTGACACAACTCTTTGGGGTATGCCAAACCAGATCATTAGCAAGGGGCAATGATGTATACTTTAGAGGTATACTTTAGAGTTTGATAGGGAGTGTGTGATCAGGATATAAATTCATTGACATTTGTGCAGTTACATGTAAGCTTTCAAATCGAATATGGATTGCAGCTACACTAGTTGCAGAAAATCTGTGAGAGCTGTCTTAAGTTTCACACTGCTTCAGTTAGCCATTGCCATAATAAGACTGGTAGCAACATTAACTTCACAGGTCTTATTCTCCCGAGAACCTGAGTAGTAAGTACTTGCAGAGTTGGACGATGCACCCACCACCCAGGGGCTTAGAATCATATCCTAACGACGTCTCGGAAACCCCTATTTAGAATACTAAGATAAGTAACTAAATCGTTATAACCTTTTTTTAATGAAATATCTAAATTTATCTAATTTAAGACAATTAAAATATATTTTCTAATTTAGCTTTTAATTCAGAACAGCTGACACAGCCTCATCCCATACAAAGATCGTCTCACTGCTGCAGCCTGCTATTCCCATGCAAGCTATGGATTCCTGAAAAGCACTGCCTCGGACTTCCTGCCAGGCCTCCTGAATAGCGACGTTCCAGATCTCGTAGAGCTCATACATGTAAAATTATGCCCGATGTATCCAAAAGTAGAAGCCCGCCCGCATGTCCTAGTTGACCAGTTTTTTTTTTTTTTTTTTTTGACCCCCCTTTCCTTCTATTTGGTCTGCGCACGACTTTTTTTTTTGGATGTTAATCAGAGATTGATGGATGGAGTATATCCACTGTGATGTATCAGTTACTCTATCTAACCATGATAGCGATTGTATCTTGCCTCCAATCCCTTACAAATCCGTATATTTGATTCACATCTTCACGAAGTGATCCACGGAAAAACTTTCGCTTGGTGCAAGAGAAAACATTTCATACTCCCAGTTCTTGCCCACAGGGATCAAATCGAGCGACGAGTACTATTCAACTGACTAAAAAGCTCTGTTATGTGAATCCTTGCGGATATGGCCACAACAGCATCAATCCATCAACGTGCCTGTCTTAGGAATTCTGTTTTTTTTTGCTTTCTTTTGCCGAATAAATCAAGCTGTTGGAGATCCAGTCCACTACGGCTGCGCCTCCCTGGTCCCTTATAAAAATATAAAGCCAAAACATTACAAAAGCATTCCTTGATCCATTCAATGTCACAGATTCATCACTCAGTACATCACACATTGGCACTAATTCATCATGTCTGCTTTGCATAACGATTTCTATGCCTATGACCCGTCCTTGGCAGGTGCCGTTATCTTCATCGTGGCCTTTGGGCTTCTCCTGATAGCGAAGATTGTTGACTACATAAGGTTCCGTCGCAACAAGGCACTCAGTTTTCCCTATGTATCAGATACACCACGAGACGAACAAGTGCTTAAAGTGGCAAGGAAGCAAGTAACTGTGAGTCTGATCCCAATCTGTATCGGGATATTCTTTGAAGTTTTGGGATACATTATGCGTATCTTGAGTATCCAGAAGGACAACCGTACTGACCTAACGCTATACATCATCCCATCGACATTCACACTGATATCACCTTCACTGATGTCAGCAGGTATCTTCATGCTGTTCAACAGAATTGAAAAATTCTCAAACGCAGAGAAACACAGCATCATGCCTAACAAGTTCCTAACCGTGTTCTTTGTCACTGGCGATATTGTCAGTTTCCTTGTCCAAGGTCTGGGAGGTGGGTTGATGGTTGGTGAGAATTCGAGACAGTTGGGGTTGAAGTTGTCTTTACTAGGGTTTGCATTACAGATCTTCTTCTTTGCATTCTTTATCGTGGTGGCCTCAGTCTGGCTTTGGAGAATGATGAGAAAACCAACTGAAGTGGCATTGTTGATGGATGTGAATGAATTGGGGGTTAGATATTATCAATGGAGACGCTTTGCACAGGCAATGATTATAAGTATGGTGTTGATCTTGATCAGATGTATCTTGAGGATCACAGAGTTTGGTGAGAACATTTCTGGAGAGACCAATATGGTCAACAGTGAAGTCGCTTTTTATCTGATTGATCCTTTCTTGATCTTTTGGAGTTCTGTTGTGCTTGTGGCCATCAGACCAGAGTATCGTTTGTGGGAAATGAGAGCATATCAGGTCTGGCAGGAGTCAGAGAAAGGAGAAAGTCTACGCACTGGCCCTGACAATGACATGGAGCTACTGTCAGTTGTGTTTCATGACAGCAAAGTAGTTGTATAATGGAATTTATGGACGTCGTGGTTTTGCATATATCGCTTCCTTGTAAATTGGACCAGATTTCATGTCGATGATCTGGATAGAGTGCTTCAAGTATTCCAGTGGAAAAAAGTTCTTGTAAACATATGGAGTTCTTGCCGATCATATACACATTACAGTAGTAATCTTGTACCTCTGGCTGACAGGTAATCTCCACCACAGGATAAGCTAGTCGAAGCCAAATTGATTGGAGCACAACTGATGAATTAACTTTTCGCGAAAAAGCTATTTTTCTTTCCTTTTTTGTTTGTTTCTTTCTTACACGACTTTCCCCGATCGGGTAGAAAATTGTGTGTGGGCTGCAAAAACCGCGAGATAGGAAAAAAAAAACAAAAAAAACACAACGTCAGAAAACAAAATAAGTTCTTCCCCTTTGTCCCAAATTAACCCCACAAGTTACAACACACACTCTGTGCCATCCAGAGCCTCCCGCAGCATCCACACACACACACACACACACGGACACCCTCCACTATGTCCTGCGACATCCACTGGGACGCAGTGCAGAACCCGCAGTTCACCCTCTGGACAAAAGAGCTTCTCTACGACTCCCTCAATTCTGGCCGTCGCCCACACATCCTCTCATCAGAAATTCAGATAAAGGATCTCGAGTTTGGCTCTAAGGCACCCACGATTGAGATTCTTGAAATTGGTGACGTTGCGAGCGACAAATTTCGTGGCATTTTTAAGCTGAAGTACGATGGCGAGGCTCAGATTACGCTGTCGACATCCATTCAGGCCAACCTGCTAAACATTTACGCCAAAGCTACACAAGAGCAAGGCGATGACTTCACACTTCCAAAGTTTACACTGAGCGCGAAACCCTTTTCCATGCCTTTGTTTGTCAATTTATCCAACATTATACTTAGTGGTATCATTGTTGTTGTCTTCTCCAAATCAAAAGGTTTGACCCTTGTGTTTAAGAATGACCCATTAGAGAGCATTAAGGTAAGCTCGAGTTTTGACAATGTCCAAGTGATTGAGAAGTTCTTGCAGAACAAGATTGAGCACCAGATCAGAGACCTTTTTAGGGATATTTTGCCCTCTGTGTTGCATAAAGTTTCACAACGGTGGACCACCACAAACATCATCAACGAACTTCATTCCAAACTCAACGTGGATAATTCATCAGAGTCAGTCGTTGAGAAGCTTTCGATCTTTGACATTAACCCATCAGAACCAGAGATATCCCCAGCCAACATGTTGAAGCTATCGACATTGAATACATCAAGGCAGTCATTACGGCTCTCCATCATTCCGTTCCACGATGTCATTGAGAGAACTACAATTAACAAGTATGAAAAAAATAGTGTGAGTCTCAATGGTAATGGCAAGAAGAACAGCAAGACGATACCAATTGAGATTATAATCCGCAACAAGGGTGCCAAATTGGATGACACATTGCTCCAAATTACCAAGATTCAGTCCAAAATTTACATGAATGAGAACTCCAAGAGCAAAATCAAGAGAAGAAAGATCAGAATGGGTGGAAAGGGAGTTGTGGAAACAGTGGAGATGACAACAGCGGATTCCGTTTCAGTGAGTTCGGACTCCACGCTCATTGAGGATGCAGAGAAAGAACAAGAAGAGAAGGAGGAGGAAAAGAAAACCACTACCACAACCAGAACCACTCCACAGTTACAATCAGCTCCAGTGCTCGTATCACCGACACCACCATCTCCTCCAACACTGACACTTCATCGCATCCCATCTTCAGCAACTGCGCATGTCCACCATGCAAACCACCCCTTGTTAGAGAAATTCCCACCATTGGCCATCAAGTCCACTGATTACATGTCCCCGTTGAAATCTTCTGGGGATTATTACTTCCAAAGAGCCCAATCACCAAGACGTTCACAAAGTATTGTTGGACTGGGTGCCTGGGCTGAACTACCACCTCCATATTCTTGAAGAGGAGAGGGAGAGAGCGAGAGAAAGAAAGAAAGAAAGAAAGAAAGAGAGAGAGGAGGACGTTTTATTTCGCCTTTGTACATAAATTGTGCTATTATGATTGACGACCTATTTATTTATCGCAGTTGGAGCTGTGTAGTATTTATATAACCTACTTGCACAATCCCTGTACCGGAAGGAGAGGATTTCTTAAAAAGTTTGAAGATTGACATGATTAATGTTGAAGAGTTTCTTTCTAGGGATAGGGAGGGCAGTTTTCTCCCAATTCCTGTAAGACTCTGGCGTTAACTAATCAATCCTCCCCGAACTGTACAGTCTTCGTTGAGTGACTTGCCTTGATTTTCCAAACTTACTCGCAGAGTTCTGTGAAATCTTCCCATACGATATATCATCAAGTGCTGTTTGTTGTCTAACCTGCATCTTGCACAATCCGCATGTCACACTGCTCTACTGATGTTTCACCTTGATCTTGCTGTTCTACCCATAATCCGTGTATTTTATGTTGATATGGCGGTTTCACGGAGTCACGGACACTGTTCAAAGTGATTCGCTCGTTAATGCCGTACTTGCAATTGTCTGTGAGGATTCACAACCAGGAGCTTCAATATCCGCTGGGTTTGGCGATAAGCCGAATTATGTCTGATCATGTTGTCCTACTACTGGTGCGCAGTCGTCGTTTCAAATATCAGACACATGTACTCAGTATACCATACAAAAGAGAGACCCTCACATGTCCCATGAGGGCTAAAACTATGTAATGATACATGAACCGCATCGTATACGAGGTGAGCATCACATTCAAGGCGTTCAACTTAATGGGATACTCGCCCAGGCCGCACACGATGGAGCTCAAGACTCAGGAGTAAGTTAAAAGGCCTGTAATCCGTAAATAGGACTGACTTGATAGGGTGATCGCCAAGGTTTTCGATACAGGACATGGAACTAGTTCATCTTGTGCATATAGTGGTGTATTCCTATTGCTAGAGAGAGAGCTTTCTGATTCTTGAATTAATTCGTAGACGGAAGCAGTTTCTCTACGCATCATGTCAGAATCATCATATATGAGCACCAGTGTATCGAAGGAGGATGAAGGTAAATCCTCTGTAGTACAAATGCGCATGTTTGGTTGGCAATTGCACTTAAGCTCCAACTGCAACAGAGACACATTGGAGGCACTATTTGAAAGCGTGCTGATTAGCTGACAGATGCAAGTGAATTGTTTAAGCTTCAAGCTACAAAATTCAAATCACCATAGGCAATCACCGACTACACTACACGTGGACGACATAATCTGTAGGACAAGTCAAGACTCAGTTATGTCGTTTCTTTTTGTATTCAGCTTCACTTCAGTTATCACCTCTTGATATTTGAACAATGAATCATTATCAACTTGTAGTCTCTAAAATACCGAACCAATTGAGATAGTGTGGTCAAAATATCAACAGCACTTGCGTATCGTAAAGAGACACACAGCACCCTTCAAGGAATGTCATGTACGATGCCACAATTAATCTGTAGTATACAAACCTGAGTCACTGCTTGTTCATATAAGCTGGTTGAGAATATAACTGCTACTGTAAAGTATGGAAGTCATAATTCAGCGACTATATTGATCCATGAGGCAAATCTATTATCAAGCTGTCAAAAGGAGGCCAATATCCAGCATTTGTATGTGACAACCGCGTGAACAATAAAATCTACTACATCCCTTCACTACTTGCTTCTGCAAAGTATAAGTGTGGGATCAGTCTGTGCCAGTGGTCACCAGGGCTTTACGGTTTATTGCAAGAGCCAAGGCTTGGGCTCTGGATCCTGGATCCTAGTCCACCTTCATGAAGGAAAACTATTTTCTTTGTGTACGAAAACATCACCGAAAAAACACATCGTGAGTCGAGTTGCTTCACACAACCAGACATTCGTACATCTCTTGGAACAGAACGAGCTGGTCGAACGACACCCCATCAACACTGCACCCACGCCCTACACCCAAATGTCCAGCCCACTCACAGCAGACTCGCTCCAGTCCATCATCCTCACACGCATCCCTTCACAACACGTCTACGTCGAGGACATGTCCGGTGGCTGTGGGCAGGCCTTTGCAGTCATCATTGTGAGCGATGAGTTTGTAGGTAAGAACAAACTGGCAAGATCGAGACTCATCAACAACCTCCTGAAGGACGAGATTGCCTCGATCCATGCATTTACGCAAAAGACATTCACTAGTGAGGAATGGGTCGTGCAGCGGGCGAACTTCAACGTGTGAACCGTGATCTTTAACACCCGGGTCACCAGGGTGTATTAGAATTACTACAGTGACTTGTATTATAATGCGTCAAATTTATGTACCTAAAAGTCATATCTAACCAGTGATTTAGCCAGCTTGGGAACACACGCCCATAGAATGCAATACCCTGAAATGATAACAACAACGTAGAGATGCATGTACACGAACCCCGTCTTATCCACTAGCCATCCGACACTGAAGGGGAGAATCGCACTACCTGTGCCACCAATACTCGTAATAATCCCCACGGCACTCACGTGCAACTTTGCAGGGATGATCTTCATCAGACAGACGTTGGCGGTAGGGAACAACGGACCGATCCAAACCCCTGAATTCATGACTAATAATGCATTAGTGGCCTTGATGAACCAGTTTGTAGCGGTGAAATCGTTTGGTGCCAAGATGGTGAAGATGGAGTATAGGACAAAGGACACGAGTGATAACAAAGAATATGTCAAGTTAGCCCTGTACTCATTCTTGAACTTCTTAGTGACAAACCCTAGTCCCATTCGACCAATTGTTAAACCGACCCAGAACCAAGAGACGACATAACTGGCTTCAACTTGTTTCAAATTCTTCATTTTGAGAAGGTATGACAACAACCATGAACCAATGGAGATTTCCGTCCCGACATACAGGAATAGATACATAGCAAAGGACAAAATGAGTCTATCCTTCATCAAACTCAAGAACCCGTGACTCTGGAATTCTTCCTCCTCCTCCTCTTCATGTTCGAGTTGCAACTCATATTCATACTTCACCTTAGTTTCGAATCTAAACAGCCATGAGCTGGTCAAAAGTCCTACCACAGCCACCCCAGATAAAATCAGATAATGCAAGCCGAATTTCCCACCAATGCCAGTCTCCCCACCACCAGTAGCGACAAGGATATGCGACACCATGGGAGGCCCAATCATACTCCCTAGGCCATAACACCCATGAAGCAGTCCCATCAGCTCGTTATGATCCACCAGTGAGGACAAGTAAACATTCATGCAACTGTCCATGAGTCCTATCCCTAACCCATAGAAGAAATGGACACAAATGTAAATCCACAATGGTGGCATTGTCGAGTTGACAAGGAACGAGAAGGAAAGACAGGCAATTCCGCAACCAATGACACCACGACGACCCATTTGGGAATGTAGGTGGGCATTGGAAAGAGCACTTACTGAATATCCTGCAAACTGGAGGATGAAGACCGTGGTGATGGTGGTTTGTGTCGTTGAGTAATGTGAAGTCAAAACAGGGATCAAGGACCCAACAGTCTGGTCAGAGATGCCGATGCAGATGAACATGAAGAAGCAGAGAAGGATCTGAAGTTGGATTGTCCGTGAAGCACGCCAATCTTTAGGGAAGATGGTCAAAGTATGGTCTTGGAAGTGGACAGTGTGGATGGTTTGTTGTTCTTCTGGTGGTGATGGTGATCGGGATGTGTCATTTGAAGCATCTGCTGTCAGGAGGTTTTCCCGCAGCTCGATATCATTATGGCCCATGTTTGTATGAATCAATAAGTTACTGGTATCAGGATAGATGAAGTCTTCATTGATTGTTCTCTCTCAAAAAAATCCCCCCCCCCCTTTCCTGTCAAAAATGCTTTAACCGATCTTTTAACCGCCACCTGTAGGCTTTCGAGCGGAGGACACTGGAGGTAGGGTAACACGTATACCCGGTCCGTATCGCCCTCGGAATTTGTCCTCAAACCCTGTATTCAAGGCATTCAATTAACTTACTTGTGTTAGGACAGTATAAGTTACCGATCTGTGGGGTTGATACCCTAGATGTGACGATCTGACCAGTGAGTAGTAAGAATTTCGGGGGTCGAGTGCTCCCTTAAATTGCCTATAAGCACCTTCAATCATCTTGTTATAGTTGTGTAGCGTAATGGCTAAGTTAGGGACAGTGCTAGTGGATTAATGCCTGTTTCACAAGCTTATAATATGTGTATCTAGCCGGCCCTAACGAGTAGGGAGAAGATATGGATCTCTTGAAGAGAGTCCATGGCTTCTTATATAGTAAATATAGTAATGTTTTGTCTAATATATAGTTTGGAATTACCATAATGGGACAAAACAATGTAAAGTTCTAAAGCAATCTCCTAATAGGGTAAACTTCTGGATTAGGAAGGTGTACTCTATAACACATCTCTTCTTATATAGTCGGGACTCAGTATATAGTACTTCAAATACTGCAACTTTAAAGCGGTTCAATGACGTTCACATCATTTATAGTTATATATTTGAGAGTATATTGGGCGGTTCATTTGTGTTTCATGAAACCTTACCAGTTCATATTGCAGATGCCTCTAACTATTCAGTGACGATAGTATGTGTGTTTGATAGAGGTCTATACTAGCAGTCTCTTTAAAATACCATATGTCATATATAATGATATCTGAAATATGCATTCCACTGTAGTTTGCATATGATTTATTTACCTGTCCCTTCACTCTTGCGCTTCTTCGCTCCTCTCTCATCCACACTCCCCTGTCTCTTCTTCCTCACATCATCCAGTGCACCTCCATGCAAAGATGCCTCGTCATCATCATGGATCTCTTCAATAGTCCCACTCTTGAGCTGACCACCATTCGTCTTTGATTTCTGCTGTTGCTTCGGCACATCATCCTTGATCAATGCATTCAAATCCAGTGGCTCATCAAGCACCGCTAGTGCGTTGCTGCTACTAGCAGGCGCAGTGGTGGAAAATCCGCTCGTATTGGTAGTCTCCAGTAAATCAGGATCAAGAAAATCATCAAGGTCAAAGTTCATCGCATCTTGATCATCCTGCAATTTTGCAATCAGGTCCTCAATGTCATGTCCTTGCTGATCAATGGACTTGGACAGGTCGTCCCATCTCTTGTCTGGTCTGATTGTCTGGATTGTAGTGTTGGAGTTAAATGCGGATGGCGGTGTTCTCGGTATCTCCTGGATCGGGGACTCATCCAACCGTTGTGCTGGGGATGTCGATGACGGCGATCTCCCTGATGATGAGGCAGACACATGACGGTTTTGTTTCAAGAGCAATGGGGTCTTGAAGTTGTCACTATTGTACACTATGTTTGCACCATTATTACTGCTGCTAGTGTCATTTAAGGGGGTCTGAATGTATGGCTCGATAATCTCGTTTTCATCCTTGTTGAATTCCTTCGAGTCCAATTGTGGCTGTGAATAATTGACAATGTTGTCGTCACCCAGTTGCTTGACACGATTGCCATACACAGATGCCAGAAATTGCAATATCTTCTCAATTTTGTCGTTCTGCTTAGCATTCTTCTCTCGTTGCTTGTAGAGCTCAGTGTACAATAGGTCATTGTCCTCCCTTACACGAGAGAGTTCCTGGGTCAGTTTGGCCTGGTTCGACTTGAGTTGGCCCAGCTCAGTCAGTACTCGATCCATCAGTTCCAATGGTAACGCACCGGTGCTGCCTCCTTGGGCTTTACTTTCTTCTACACCGGACCCACCACTCTGCTTTCTAGTGATGCTGTCAAGCAAGTCCACACGATCCTTTAGGAAAAAATCATTCTCAAAAGTCCAGTTCTCGTCATTGCTAATCCCGCCACCTGTGATGTCCTGCTTCTTGCGCCAGCCATACATGTTGAGTTGTCTCACGAAACTCGCAAAGTTTGAATGCTTGAAGTACTGAGGAAGAACTTTGCTGATCATCTTTTCTCGGTCGTGGACAATGAAGGCGTCTCCTTCAGGTGTCCAGGCAATGATGTCATTGATGCTTGAGTCGTTCACCATGGTCCATATCTTGGTGATGAAAGCAGGACGGGTCTTGTGGTGGTGGCTTGTGTGTTTCTTTGGTGGTTTGGCAAAGGCTGTCGCTGGTGCAATGAGTGTGGGATCGAGACCGGGGCCTGACGCGGTGGTGATGGGACCCGCAAGCTGGGATGCCTCCATCAAAGGTGTCAGGCTGAGCTGGTTGGCCGTGTCTTGGGGCATTTGGACGGTCGTGGTGATTCTATAAGTAGCGGCGAATTGTTTGTTTTGTTTGTTTTCGGTTTGTTTTGGTGTTGGTTCACATTGAAGACGGCATGAGGCTGGAAAAACAGCAACAAACGCCGTCGAGGCGGACCGCAGTGTCAGTTACCGCAAGATCGGCGGATTGGTGAATCAGTGGAGCATGGGAAGGTCATTGTGTCTGACAGTAACAAGAGAGTGGTGTCTCTCACAAAGGAGTGATGATTGTATTACGGGGGGGGGGACTAGCGGCATCCGTTGCTAACAACTAACAACTATCAACAAAGAGCACAAAGCTACAGATTCAGAGTACACTGAAGACATAATAGAGAAGACATCATCTCGTTGGGATTGATCCCTTCATCGTATTCGATTGATTACATACTCAATAGAGCAAGAAGCTAGATCATCGATAACCACTACAACCTACAGCAACGTCAACTTTCATATATTTCATGACTGTTGTAAATAAACGCTTGGGAAACACCCAATAGTTGTAAACATAACCAATGGGTCTCTGTGAGTTCAGTTGTATCACCACCAAGACATATTATGGGCAGCGTGGCAGCAGTCAATCATTCTTGGTCCGAACTTCCTGATACCTCACATTGGACGAAAGTCACCAGTTCAGTGTTTACCTTGAACCTTGAGACCCAGCTTACTCATTCTTTCTTTATGTCCTAACCCAAATTTTGACAGAATCAAGAAACCCACGGTTGCTCGATCCAGGTGTGTGACATGTGAATCAATTTACCCTCGGAATTTTATTTTAGAGGACGGATCGGATCTTCAAGTCAATATTACCTAATGTCTTAGTCATAAGCCAAAAATTGATCTCCAAAACAAAACAGGCAAAAACTTCTTTTCAGATTGACACATTCTCTTACATACACACTTTGCCACCATGTTCTCCATCGGTAGCTATCTCTCACAACTGAAGTCCAGTAGTGATCTGCCAAAAGACTCAATAACCACCACAGCAGAGAACAGTGTGATTGTTGCCCCAGAACCCCAACAAAAGACATCAAAGGATTACACTCAACTCCTCAGAACCAACGAGACTGCTGATCGTGTCATCCAATCGACCATCCAAGACACAAAACCCCTTCGTCGATTGAATCCACACATTCGCCTTCCGAAGCCATCAGCGGATGAGATTGCAGAATGTACAGCAAAAACCAAGGCTGTCATTGATGCCATTCTCCAACAGCGCAACCCTGTTCCAGCAACCAGGAACGACAAGAAGGGCGAATATATAAGGTACACATCTTCAGATGTTCTAACTGGTCAACAAATGAGCTCACGGATTATCAAAATTGTCGATCAGCAAATGGATCCAATGGCGCCCGCCAAGTTCAAACAGAAGAAACAGATGGAAAGACCACCTTCGCCTCCTGTGCCGTTGTTGCATGATCCAACGAGCAATAATGTGACTAAAGAGGATCAGGCAAAATGGTACATTCCCCCAGCTATCTCAAACTGGAAAAATCCGAATGGGTTCACTATTGCATTGGACAAGAGGGTTGCCATCGAGGGAAAAGTGGACACTGGTGACGACGGCGAGATAAACGAAAATTTTATGAATTTGGCACAGGCATTAGAAGATGCGGATAAGAAGGCTCGTGAGGAGATCAAGTTGCGGAATGCGATGAAGAAGAGACTTGCAGAGAAGGAGAATAGAGAAAAGGAGGAAAAACTCAGGCTTCTTGCTCAGAAGGCTCGTGAGGAACGTTCGAAGTACAATAAGAGACTCAATGACCGTGATGGTGATAACACTGATGCCAAAAGAAGAGCTCAAATTAGAGAGGAGAGACGCAAGGATGCCGAACGGGAGCTCAGAATGTCTCGAATGGGCAACGAGACAAGACTCAAGACACAGGCTAAGTCGTTGCTTGGTCGTGATATCTCTGAGCGTACACAGTTGGGACTAGCGAAGGCGACACAGTCATCAGAAACGCAATTTGACTCCAGACTCTTCACCAATGCGACTCAAATTCAGAATAGCGAGGACCAGATGTATGATAGTCCACTTTTCGCCCAGCAGGCTGTGAGTAACATTTACAAAGTACAACAAGGGTTCGATGCAGATGATCATATGAAAGAGATGTCTTCAGAGAAAAGATTTGATTCTTTAAGTAATGCCGATACTGCTGGACCTGTTGAATTTGAGAAGGATTCGAAAAGAAGTAATCAAGATCAGAATCTCGAGTATGGATTACAGAAGAAGCAGCGGACAGAATGAAATGCAGGTATTATTAAATAGTAGGTCTAATCATCCTCATCATCCTCATCACTAATCGACGCCATACCATCATCCACCTCTTCCTCTTTCAAGTTCATCTGTCTCATCATGCGTCTGTTTCTCTCCACTGCAAAGTTCTCTGACTTCTTGATTGTCCCACTCACTCTCAACACCCTGACAATGACGTTCTTGTCGCCCAATGTGCTGATCACCGTGAGTGCAGCGACAACGAGCTTGAAGTGCTCCCTTGCACATCGTATAATGCCCGTAGATGTCTTTGCTGAGAAGTACTTCACCATTAATGCTAGTGCAGCGAGTCCTTCACCCTGCGTGCCAAAGAGGAGTTTGATGTTACGTTTGACTGTTTCTGCAATGAGTTTATGAGTTACTTGTGGAGATGTTTGGTGGAGTTGAAGGCGGGCTTGAGATGTACGCAGAGGGTTCTTGGTAGATGTCGATGTGGTTGGATAGATGATGTCGAAGAGGACGTACCTCGTTTTCAAACGGACCATGATTTGATTTGTGTGTGTCAAGGTGTTTGGTTGTGATTGTAGATTATACGATGCTTTTTTTTTTTTCGATTTCTACATAGTCTGAACATTGAATTTGAAAGATTGAGAGCAAGAACGCTCCAGATTTAGAATGGGGGTTTCAACTAGTTGCCTGCATTGGTGGGATCTCTGCAGTACTGTGTAATTTACACTACTTACATGATTTTTCCCAACGCGGGGTTGTCTTTATCAGTAGAATGAGCTTTTCTTCAACGTGTTGGAGAATGTTTTGAAAGGTAGACTTAACTGCTGCCCTGATGAGACACATACACCCGTCATATCATTGATAATACACTGTTGATCTTGATTTCCACCCAAGTGACCGTTCTTGCCAATGCTGTAACACTTCAAATACACCTTACCAAGCTGACTCTCATCACAGAGATCATTGTAGTTGAAAATGAATGCATCAACGTCCGGTTTTTTACAATCAGGTAGTTCTTCGTGAACACTTTGATCTACGCTAGAGGGTGTCGTTAGTTGATCAGAGACTGTTGAGAATCCCGTGCATTTGAGAGTTTCCTTTTTTTTTTTGTATCTATGCGCATTGCGTAGAATTTCTTCTCTTGCTCCCTTCTTTCTATCTACGAAGGGAGGTTAGGGCCTATATCCATCTGTTGTAACTGTGGTAATAGTCTAATAGAAGAGGGGCTGATACAGATTTTTGAGTGTTTGTGAATATGCCCAGTATACAATTGAAGACAAGCCTGTGAGGGAGCTCTCAAATGCGATATATCTCTGTTCATCTGACATCTCACGTATGATGTTGGACCATATCATCTCTCCTCACACAGATGACTAATGGTGAAACAAATAATCCCCTGTCGTTCCTACTGTGATGCTTAGTGCTTTTATAGGTAGTTGAACAACTGACCACAGTGTATCTACAATATCAAACCACTAGAATCTCTTAACTTAAACTTATAATCATTCGAGCTCCTGGCTCTTTCAGTAAACAATCCTCACAGTGTGATGCAATCAATCACTTGGATGTGTCAACAACGTAACGACCCAAAATCTTACCTTGTTCCATCAACTCGTAAACCTCTGGCAATTCAGACAAACCAACAACCTTGATTGGAGACTTGACAGCACCACGGGTGAAGAACTCAATAGCCTCTCTGGAGTCAGCTCTGTTACCGACATAGGAACCAACAATCTTGATGGATTTGATGACATGGTTGAAGACATCAGAGTGGACAACAGAGTTTGGTGGTAAACCAACTAGGACAACAGTACCAGTCGACTTGACAAACTGGGTGGATTGGGTAATGGCAGCGTCAGAGACAGAGACATTGATGACACCCTTTGGACCACCATTGGTCTTTTCCTGAATCTCCTCGACGACATTCTTCGATGTCTTGAAGTCGACAAAGGCCTCAGCACCAAGGGACTTGACTAGCTCAGCCTTATCACCGGCATCGATACCAAGCACTCTGTAACCCATAGCCTTAGCGTATTGGACAGCCAAAGTACCTAAACCACCACCAGCACCAGAAATGGCAACCCATTCACCAGCTCTCAACTGAGCATTCTTCAAAGCCTTGTAGACAGTAATACCGGCACACAAGATTGGAGAAACACCAGCAAGATCAGTGCCTGCAGGGATCTTAGCAGCCTGTACAGCATCAGCAGTGGCATACTGTTGGAAAGAGCCATCATGTGTGTAACCAGACAAGTCAGCGTGAGGACAGTTGGACTCAAAAGAGTTCTCACAGAACTCACAAGATTGACAAGAGCCATTCAACCACTTGATACCAGCCAAGTCACCGATTTCAAAGTTCTTCACTTCAGAACCTTTTGCTACGACGACACCGGCACCTTCGTGACCACCAACCAATGGCAATTTAGTTGGCAGTGGCCAGTCACCTTTCCAGGCATGCAAGTCAGTGTGGCACACACCAGAGTACTTGACATTGATCAAGATCTCATTTGGCTTTGGCTTTGGCACAGGAATGTCCTTGTACTCAAGGGGACCATTGTTCTTATAAAAGATGATGGCTTTCTGGGTCTCTGGGATTGTGGTGGTAGCCAAGTGACGAATGAATGTTGGTCTGGTGCGCAATTGAGTTCTCAAAGTGGTGAGCATTGTTGTTGAATTGTTGTTGATTGGAATTATCAGGACGATGAGTTGAGGGCAATGAGCCCTGTATTTATACACATCCGTTCAGCACTGGGATCAGGCAATTGAGCATTGTTCAATTGCTACTGAGTATTTGTTGGCTAGCCTAGCTATTAGCCCCACCAATTAGGGGGTAAGAAACCCCGTTTCAAGTTGACCCTCGATCATCGATTTGTGTCACTTTTGCGGAGAAGAAATTCGCTCAAAGCCATTCGGAGTTCGAAAAAAGTACCGGCACCGTCAACAAAAACAAAGATGTCAATTTCTAGTAGTTTAGGTTAATTAACTATGGTAACATTCTATTGACTGGACTTCTTCGTCTCCAACCAGTTCAAGAAAGCTGGTACATCGGAACTGACAGCTTTAGAAATCATCGAATTTTGCAACCATTTCGGCACATTACCACCAGAATCAGATGTCGTAGCCATCACCCACTCAGTGTTGCCATTCTCCAACTTACGAACCCTCTCAATCGAGCAATACACCCCATGAACGTTATGCGACTCCAACGGCTTGTCAGCAACGTACTGGATCACATAACCGGTCTGCGACGGATCGGATTCCTTTGGTGGGGACAAGAATAAGAACTGGTTAAATTCGCGAGTGGTTAGTGGGGCTCCCAATTCGTAAAAGGCCTTGATCGAAACCCATTTCTTTGCAAAGTCCGGTGAGAGACTTGAGAACCCCTCGTAGGACTCCAGTGGAATAGGTTCCCACTTGTCCAGCACTTCAATGTACTCCGGTTCGTGCTTGCAATGGTTGTATAGATCAACAATTTCACCATTGGCATCTCTGGAACCGACCAAGTACTCCACAAAATCCCTGTGATCGTTGTGACTGTGCTCAGAGATACGGGCTAACCAGTATTCCTTTCCAATAGTCTTCCCATAGGTAGTGACCTCCTCCTTCTTGCCACTCTTGTGCACCTTGGAGTGATATGTCTTGTTCTTCTTCCAGGACTTGGTGATGTCGTTAATGAAGTCATCAGATTGTGCAATGAGAAGTTCGGGGTCCTTTGGAAGAGACCCCAATGTCTGTGGTGTGGTGCTGAAGGCGACCATATTGAGCTTAAAAAAAGTGGCAATTGGTAATGTACTCTTTCACGGTATTAAGCTCTTTGATCTTTAAAGCCCCCAGATTCTAACGAGCGTTGAGCGTTGAAAAAGTCTTACATAATATCTTAGATAATGCGATTGTCACTCTCTTCACGTGATATACGAGGGTTGCTAGCCTCGTAACATGGGGACGATCAGTATCTGGTACGGCCACAGGCAGAATATCTTTCTGCCTGGAAGCCAGAAGTCCCGCAAGGGCGAGGCAGAGACACCACCACCTGATCCCCGGAATTTCTCTGCCCGGACAGAAGCGAATGGCTCGTAGGGATCCGGTGTGAATTACTAAATTTAAAGGCGAAATTTTCTGAACAACACGATACCCTTTTCCCTTCTTCTTGTTTGCCAGAGCCCCCAACTGCTATCCCTCCATCCTCTCACGATGTCCATTGAACAGAAAGCTATTGACACTATCAAGTTGTTGTCCGTTGACCAGGTCGCTAAGGCCAACTCTGGTCACCCAGGTGCCCCATTGGGCCTTGCCACTGTTGCTCACTTGATTTGGAAACAGAGCAGATTCAATCCAAAGAACCCTGACTGGATCAACAGAGACAGATTTGTCTTGTCCAATGGCCATTCTGTTGCCTTGCTATACTCTTTGTTACACTTGTTTGGTTACCCATTGTCCATTGACGACTTGAAGAACTTCAGACAAGTTGGTTCCCACACCCCAGGTCACCCAGAGGCTGAGACTCCAGGTATTGAGGTCACCACTGGTCCATTGGGTCAAGGTATCTCTAATGCTGTCGGTCTTGCAATTGCCCAAAAGCAATTCGCTGCCAGATACAACAAGCCAAACTTCACCTTGTCTGACAACTATACTTACGTCATTTTGGGTGACGGTTGTTTGCAAGAGGGTGTCTCCTCTGAGGCCTCCTCTCTTGCTGGTCACTTGAAGTTGAACAACTTGATTGCCTTCTACGATGACAACCACATCACCATTGACGGTGACACTAACGTTTCCTTCACCGAGGATGTCAACAAGAGATATGAGGCCTACGGCTGGAACGTTTTGTGGGTCAAGGATGGTAACAATGACGTCAACGCAATCAACGCTGCCCTTGCTGAGGCCAAGAAGTCCGACAAGCCAACCTTGATCAGATTGACCACGATTATTGGTTATGGTTCTTTGCAACAAGGTACTCACTCAGTCCACGGTGCCCCATTGAAGGCTGATGATATTAAGCAATTGAAGGAGAAGTTGGGCTTTAACCCAGAAGAGACCTTTGCTGTCCCACAAGAGGTTTACGACTACTACCAAAAAGAGACCATCCAGCCAGGTATCAAGGCTGAGGAGGAGTGGAATTCCCTCTTTGCCTCTTACAAGAGCCAATACCCAACCGAGGGTGCCGAAATCGAGAGAAGATTGAAGGGTGAGTTGCCAGCTGGTTGGGAGGCCAAGTTGCCAACTTACACTGCCCAAGACAAGGCTGTCGCCTCTAGAAAGTTGTCCGAATTGACTTTGGAGGCCATCTTCGACTCATTGCCTGAGTTGATTGGTGGTTCTGCAGACTTGACCGGCTCTAACTTGACAAGAACCAAGGAGGCTACTGACTTCCAGCCAGATAACTCTGGTATTGGTTCTTATGCTGGTAGATACATTAGATATGGTGTCCGTGAGCACGGTATGGGTGCCATCATGAATGGTATCGCTGCCTACGGTGCCAACTACAAGCCATACGGTGGTACTTTCTTGAACTTTGTCTCCTACGCTGCTGGTGCCTTGAGATTGTCCGCCCTATCTGGCCACCCAGTCATTTGGGTTGCTACCCACGATTCCATTGGTCTAGGTGAGGATGGCCCAACACATCAACCTATCGAAACCTTGGCCCACTTCAGAGCCATTCCAAACTTGCAAGTCTGGAGACCAGCTGATGGTAATGAGACTTCTGCTGCCTACAAGGTTGCCCTAGAATCCAAGCACACCCCAGCCGTGATTGCCCTATCCAGACAGAACCTGCCACAGTTGGAGGGTTCTTCCATCGAGAAGGCCTCTAAGGGTGGTTACGTCTTGCAAGATGTCGAGTCCCCACAGGTTATCATTGTCTCTACTGGTTCTGAGGTTGGTATCTCTGTCAGTGCTGCCAAGGTACTAGCCGAGCAAGGCATTGCTGCCCGTATTGTGTCCTTCCCAGACACTCACACTTTCGACCAACAGACTAAGGAGTACAGATTGTCCGTCTTGCCTGATGGTGTCCCAATTTTGTCTGTTGAGGTGTTGTCCACTTTGGGTTGGGGTAAGTACTCCCACGAGCAATTCGGCATCAACAGATTTGGTGCTTCTGGTAAGGGTGATGATGTCTACAAGTACTTTGAGTTCACCCCAGAAGGTATTGCTGACAGAGCCATCAAGACCATCAAGTTCTACGAGGGTGCCAAGGTTAGATCCCCACTGAACAAGGCCTTTGAGTCTGTCCACGTCTAGGTGTTAGATGCCTCCTGTTTTTGTATAGAATTATCGACTTTCTTCTATTGTTTGCAAAATCTATAGTTTCTACTACTTGATGTCAACACCAAGTTCTCTCTTCAGAAACACTTTACTGAAGTGCGTCACCTGCTCGAAATTGTACTCGAAGCCATGATCACCACCATAGTAAGGGTCGTCGACAATCTTATGGAACTTGCTACCTTCGTTCCACTCTCCAAACAATTGTGCCAAAGTCTTGCTTCCCTTGGGCGTGATTTTGTTCAAATTTGCCAGGTTGCTCTCATCCATGCAGATAATGTAGTCAAACTCTGCGAAATGCTTCGACAGGATCTTCTGTGCTCTGTGGTTGACTGGCACACCGTGACGCTTGCAGCAGGCTACTGAACGGGAGTCAGGGGACTCACCAACGTGGTAACCTGCTGTGCCAAATGACTCAATCTTATCAAAGTATGAACTCAGATTCTGTTGGTTCACCGTGTGTTTGAAGACAGCCTCAGCCATTGGAGAGCGACAGATGTTTCCCAAACAGACGAATGCGACAGAGATCTTGGTGTTCCTTGTCATTGCTTTCTTGCTGTCACAGTTAGTGGCCTTGTAAAGTGATGTTTTTGTTTTTTTTTTCCTTCTTCTTCTCTTCCTGCGTCCCCCTTACAAGTTACACACAGAACATTATCATTAAAAAATGCTAGACTCATGAAGCTGTGTAATTGCCTTTGTGCTCTGAGTGTCAGAGCCTGACACCAGTTATGGCACCTGCTCAGGATCTTCCAGGAGCTTCGCCATTACAGACTCTATGCGTGCAGTAGCTAGAGGTCGATAGGTACTCAGTTCGATATCACCAAGGTCCACATAAAATTGTGTTGAAGCCCAATCATAAGCTGAATCTGATTGGTGATTTTATCACTTCTCTAGCTCATTACATCTGGAATATCATTGGCCGTGTACTTATTTTGAATAGCCATGTGGAGTAATAAGTATGTTGTTGTTTGTGCGATCCATTATATCAACTAGATCATGTGTGTTATTGTTTGTCTCATGTATTTTTGTAACTTGTAATATTGTCAAAGTCTCATTACTCCTCTCCAAAGTACTTCAAGTCTTTCAATTCTCTCACCTAAGTAAAAGTAAAGTCAGGAAGTTTGATGATGTTCATGATTATCCTTCAACAACGGTACTTTGATTTTCAAAGTTAACAAGAGAACAAACTTGAGGGGTTTAACAGTGTTGACATTGGTGTATGCAGTTTCTACAAACTTCTGTAACTATCATTTTGAGTCTATATGTCCTGTGAACCGAGTGAACTATCAAGGAAGAATAAAATAAGAGAAGAGTGAGAGGGAGAGACTAATTAGCAGATGAGACCTTGAGAAATTTGGAGCTGCAGAAATCACAGCTGGATACAGTCCCCAAATATGCCTTATCCAGCCAGTTACAGCAGCGATTCTTGTAAAAAGCATTAATCTTGAGACTGGTTAATCTTGGCATTGATCTATCAAATTAAATTCATGTTTTAGGACCCAGATTAGTACACTGGCTCATGATGAGCTTCAACAATTCTTGGTTTGTGCTGTTTTGTTACGATAACGTGTGTTGGCGTTGTGGAAATGAAAGCTTCCTGCAATCAAAGAGTACAACAGTAACAGAGGATGAGCGCATATCCTCTTATACAGTGAGTTCTACTGGAAAAGTATAGGCTATAGCTGCTAATCGTGACATGAGCGCTGAGTAGTAAACAGCGAGGCGAGTATCCAGGGCAGACTCAGTTCAGAATGCTGTTCTCAACTCCACTGCGTTAAAATCAAAATCGTCCTTGCGACGAGGCAGCCAAGCTCCTTCGTAGTCAAAGTACTTCCAAATAATCTTTTTTTCGGAGTTAATAAGCTTGTCATTGACAAAACTTGGTGGTTGAATCTCCTCAGTTCTCTGGAACCACTTGGAACTTATCACATCATACTCCCAGTTTCTCTTCACCAGTTCCTCAGCACTAGCAAACTGCACATACTCACCCTGGTGATAGTAGAAATTGTAAAACAAGGTGGACAAGTCCAGTTTTCTGATCAATGAAGGGTAAGTCAGGTCAGCCAATGGCTCCTGTGGGTAATGGATCGAAGTAGAAAGTGGATGTCTTGGTGTATAGGCCCTGGTTCTTTCAGAGTCCAAGGAGTCGGGGCAGTTAAGAAGGGAGTTTTCCAACAACTTAGAAATCTCATCCAACGATTGTGGCTTATGGACATTTTGCTTCAACTTCTCGAAATGTGGAAGCAGGTCCTGTAACACAATTGACTTGTTGGTCATCAGCGTCTTCTTTTGATCCATCTTCGGTGAGAGAGTGACTTCTCTGCTGGATATCTTGTCCTCAGATGTAACATTGCTAATAGTTTTTGTCAGCGTCGCAGCTGTAGGTATTGGTGTCTCAAGTTCATGTTCATCTACAGCATCTGATGATGACAGAGGTTGGGCAGTGGAAACTGGCGGCGTGGATTGTGCAGGTGAGCTCACAGCAGCAATGACAGATGAATATTTGAGCTCTGTCTTTGGAGCAACTGCTGGCTTCAAGTTTGTTGCACCAATAGATTGAATCGGGGTGCTGATTGTAGACTTTGGAATGCTAGTGGTGGATGTTGATGTTGTTGTTGTGGTTGTAGTTGTGTTCAGTGGTGGAGGTTGAGGAGCAAAGGTTTTCTTTGGAGTGTGCGCTGTAGGTGTGTCATGTTCTTCTGGGGCATGCTGTGTTTGAGGAAAATCTCCAATGTTGCCGTATGCTTCCTCTGCGTCGTCCAAGTTCAACTCGTCATAAATAGTCTCGTCTTCGATAAAGTCACTGTCCTCGTTGGATTCCACATAGTATCTAATATCCTCTTGGATCTCAGCCACTTGCTCACATTCCAATTCATCGTTGGCAATCAATCTTAGAATTTGCTCCAACTTCTCCTCGTGCCAGTGACTTCTGTCTACTCGTTCTTGTAGTTCATTGACTTGGGACTGCTTGGCGTTATCCAGTTTTCTACCTTTCTTGGTAGAGTTCTGCAACTGGTCAATATCAGCCTCGTTCTTCTCAATCTGTCTTTCCAATTCCTCCAACATCTGGTGGATGAATTCACTCATTTCGTTCTTCTCTCTCTCTCTAGGATCTAATCTATCCATGCTCAGACCCTCCTTAGAGAACGCCTTCGTCTTCATATTCTTCTCCACAACCTTGAACTTCTCCATCGCATTCTCAATGAGCTTTCTGTACTCAAGTAAAGGCTTCTTGTCCTTTACATCGTTACCGCTCAGCCAGGTCTTGATTTGGTCTCTCTGTCTTTGTAACTTCTTGATCTCTCTTTTTAAATCACCTTCAAACTTATCTTTGAGTGAGCTCGACTCGCAACGTTCAAGCTTGATGTAAGTATTCTCAAACACTTCAAGGCCTTCCTTAACCTTCTTAAAGACCTTATCGATCTCCTGTTGAAGCTTTCTTTGTGACATTGTAACACGTAGGAGTTAATTGACAAAGAATAGTAATAAAACAACGACACAAGCTCAAAGATTGTTAAATATTCTGAGTAGTGTCACAACAAAAGTGGGGCTTGCCAATTCTGAATCCTCAAAATGGGGTTGACTAATAAATCTCAACAGGTTTGTAGTTGGTGTTCTGTTGTGTTTTTTTTTTTTTCGACCTTCACCGAAGTTGTGCTTTCGAGCTCCGACCTATCAGCTGATAATTCACGTGCCATTTAGGATATACTTCCGAGGGTGAGTCATCGCCATCTAAAAATCTGGAACTTTTTATCAAAGCGTCAGTTTCTGCCTGCCTAAACCCACTAAAAAGAAAGCTGCTGCAATGTCCACCGATTTGGAGTATTGGACCGAACTACTGAGCAGCCCAACGCTGTCTGTGTTGCCACACGATTTCTTGAGACCAACCAAGACGAGCATTGTTGAAGCAAAGTATTCTTTTCAGGTTCCAGGCGCTTCCCAGCTTGAGTCTCTAGCTAGCAGCATTGAGGGCGCCACTGCATTTACTGTGGGTCTATCAGTGTTTGCAGTACTCATCTACAGATTGGCTGGTGATGATGACATTGTCATTTCTACTGGCTCCCCAAATGGGGGCAAGGAGTTCGTCATCAGGCTCACGATCTCACCAACTGTCACATTTACAGACTTGGTGCAGCAGATCAGAGAGTTGTACGAGGCCAATGTCGACAGAGCTGTGGATTACACTGAGATTTCAGAGATGCTGCAAAAGCAGTCTGGTTTGGAGCAAGCTCCACAGCTCTTCAGATTGAGTTTCCAATATGGCAATCAACGCCAGAGTTTGTCTGAGTACGGCTCCGTCAGGGACATTGCCATCTTTGTCCAGGATGACAACGTATACGATGTCTATTATAATGCTGTACTGTATAAAGAGGAGCGTATGCAGATTATTGGGGAGCAATTCAACCAGTTTTTGCAAACTGTCATTTCCCAACCATCCATCGAGATCACCAAGGTGAACCTGATTACTGAGTCGCAAAAGTCCACTCTTCCAGATCCAACTGCTGATCTGGATTGGTCTAATTACAGAGGTGCTATTCATGACATTTTCCAGGAGAATGCTGCCAAGTTTCCAGACAGGGTGCTAGCCATTGAGACCCCTTCGTTCTTAACCCCAGAAAAGCAAGCCAGGGAATTCACATACAAGCAGATCAATGAGACTTCTAATATTGTCGGTAACTATTTGGTCTCCACTGGTATCCAGAGAGGCGATGTTGTGATGATTTACTCTTCAAGAGGTGTTGACCTTTTGGTCTCTGTCCTTGGTGTCTTAAAAGCAGGTGCCACCTTCTCTGTCATTGACCCAGCGTATCCACCAGCCAGACAAAATATCTACCTTGAGGTTGCCCAACCAAGGGGTTTAATTGTGATTAAGAACGCAGGTAAGCTCGATCAGTTGGTTGAGGACTACATCAAGGATGAGTTGAGTGTCGTTTCTAGAATCCCACAAATTGCGCTCCAAGACAATGGTTCTATTCTTGGTGGAGCTTTGGATGCCAACAATGATGTCCTGACAGGTGTGTCCACTGCTCCAACTGGTGTGCTTGTTGGTCCAGACTCCAACCCAACCTTGTCCTTCACATCTGGTTCCGAGGGTAAGCCAAAGGGTGTTCTGGGAAGACATTTCTCTCTTGCTTACTACTTTGACTGGATGTCCAAGACCTTTAACTTGAGCGAAAAGGACAGATTTACGATGCTCTCGGGTATTGCTCATGATCCGATCCAGAGAGATATGTTCACTCCAATCTTCCTTGGTGCCCAGTTACTGGTTCCAACAGGTGATGACATTGGTACACCAGGTAAGTTGGCGGAGTGGATGGCCAAGTATGGGGCCACCGTCACACACTTGACCCCAGCCATGGGTCAACTTCTATCTGCCCAGGCCACCGCTGAAATTCCATCACTGCATCATGCCTTCTTTGTCGGTGATATTTTGACTAAGAGAGACTGCTTGAGATTGCAAACATTGGCCAAGAATGTCTTCATTGTGAACATGTACGGTACCACTGAGACCCAGAGAGCCGTTTCATACTTTGAAGTGGCTTCGCGTGAAGCAGACCCAACATTCTTGGAGTCTGAGAAGGACATTATGCCAGCTGGTAAAGGTATGTTGAATGTCCAGCTTCTTGTCGTTAACAGACACGACAGATCGCAAACTTGTGGTGTTGGTGAAGTTGGTGAGATCTACGTCAGGGCCGGTGGTTTATCTGAAGGTTACAGGGGCCTACCTGATCTCAACAAAGAGAAGTTTGTCAACAACTGGTATGTTGATGCCCAGAAATGGACCGATTTGGATGCCCAGTTGAACAAGGGCGAGCCATGGAGGGAGTTCTGGAAAGGCCCAAGGGACAGATTGTACAGAACTGGTGATTTGGGTCGTTACTTGCCAGATGGCAACACTGAGTGCTGTGGCCGTGCAGACGATCAGGTCAAAATTCGTGGGTTCAGAATCGAACTGGGTGAAATTGATACAAACATTTCCCAACATCCGTTGGTTCGTGAGAACATTACACTGGTGCGCAAGGATCATAACAATGAGCCAACTTTGATCTCGTACGTTGTTCCAAGGAATGATGCTGATGATTTGAACCAATTCAAGTCAAGCGTTGACGAACTAGAGGATCCAAATGACCACGTCGTTTCTGGCCTGGTGGGCTACAGACTGTTCATCAAGGACATCAAGGATTTCTTGAAGAAGAGATTGGCGTCTTATGCGATCCCAACCATTATTGTCCCATTTGCCAAGCTGCCGTTGAACCCTAACGGTAAGGTCGACAAGCCTAAATTGCCATTCCCAACTACTGCCCAATTGGAGACTGTCGCTAAGCACAGTGCCAGTGTCATTGATGAGTCCGAATGGACAGTCACTGAAGCAAAGGTTCGTGATGCCTGGTTGAATGTCTTGCCTCAACGCCCATCTTCGATCTCTCCTGCAGATTCTTTCTTTGATCTGGGTGGTCATTCCATCCTTGCTACTAGAATGATCTTTGAAATTAGAGAGCAACTTGTGGTGGACTTGCCATTGGGTGCCATCTTCAAGTTCCCAACCATCAAGGCGTTTGCTCAGGAGATTGACCAAATCAAAAGTGGAAATGAAGTGTCACTACCTGGTGCTGAGTCCAGTGATCCTGCTGTAGCAGAAGCCAATGTTGATTACTACAAGGATGCTCAAGAGCTAACCGAGTCTGGCCTTCAGGCGTCATACGCATCAAAGCAAACCGTGTCCAAGGCTGACGCTCTAAATGTCTTTGTTACTGGTGCCACGGGGTTCCTCGGTTCCTTCATTGTCGCTGACTTGCTAAACCGTGAGGCCAACATCAAGTTGTTTGCACACGTTCGTGCCAGTGATACTACCAAGGGTCTCCAAAGATTGAAGCAGACTGGGTTGACTTATGGTGTTTGGAAGGACTCCTTTGCTGAGAAGATTGAAGTTGTTCTTGGTGATTTGTCCAAGGAGAAGTTTGGTCTTGCTGCAGAGCAATGGGATTCCCTTACTGAATCCATTGATGTCATTATCCACAATGGTGCCCTTGTTCACTGGGTGTATCCATACTCCAAGCTTCGTGATGCTAATGTCATTGGCACGGTCAATGTCTTGAACTTGGCTGCCTCCGGTAAGGCCAAGTACTTTTCTTTTGTCTCATCTACCTCGACATTGGACACACAGCACTTTTTTGAACTCTCTGACAAGCTTGTGTCTGAAGGAAAGACTGGTATCTTGGAATCTGATGACTTGCAAGGGTCTGCCTACGGGTTGGGCTCTGGTTATGGCCAGTCCAAGTGGGCTGCCGAGTACATTATCAGACGTGCTGGTGAACGTGGTTTAAGAGGTGCCATTGTCAGACCTGGCTATGTCACTGGTGAGACCGAGACTGGGTCTTCTAACACTGATGACTTCTTACTTCGTATCTTGAAGGGCTGTGCTGAACTGGGCTCGTATCCAAATATCCATAACAACATCAACATGGTTCCTGTGGATCACGTTGCCCGTGTTGTTGTCGCTGCTGCCTTGAACCCACCAAAGCAGGATGAATTGGCAGTGGTTCAAGTCACTGGCCATCCACGTCCTGTTTTCACCGACTATGTTGGTGCTTTGAACGATTACGGTTATGACTTGAAGCTTGATGACTACGTTACTTGGACCAAGGCTCTGGAAAAGTTTGTGATCCATGATGCCAAGGAGTCTGCTTTGTATCCCTTGTTGCATTTCGTTCTGGATGACTTACCAACTGGCACCAAGGCCCCAGAAATGGATGATGTGAATGCTGTAGCTTCTTTAAAGGCTGACGAGCAATGGACTGGTGTTGATTCCAGTGCTGGTAGAGGTATTGACAGCCAACAGATTGGCGTGTACATTGCCTACTTGATCAAGATTGGATATTTGCCAAAGCCAACTGGTGCAGCAATCAAGGAATTGCCAGAGATTTTCTTGGACGAGGAACAGTTCAAGCTCATCACATCTGGTGCTGGTGCCCGTGGAAGTTCCAATTAGTTTTATAAATAGATAATACAAACCACAAAGAGAAAGGTCTTCGTTAACCATAAAAATTAATCGCCTCTTGATCTATACATCAAACTTGAGCCAGTCTAAGTCCTCACCGGCAACACCAGCACTTCCACCCAATGCATCATCCATCATGACATCGACGCTGTCTGTCCCGATTCCATCATTGGCAAACAAGTCACTAAACTCATTCAAACTTGGGTTGAATCCACCAGGAGGTGTTGTGTAGTCCTGAGGTGAGTAGTGATCATACTGTTGGAATGCACCACTACCACCACCACTGGAACTGCTGACACTGCCAAAACGACGTTGTTGTGTTTGCTGTTGTTGTTGAAGCATTGGTGTCTGATTCTGGAAACTTGGAGGAATACGCTTCTGGTTAAATGAAGCTGCAAGGTTCAAGGAGGAGTGGTTCAATGGAAGTGATGAGCCGACAGAGTTCATGTAATTAGAGCCGATTGATGGAGACATCGGCGACGGCATGGTGATGGGACTAGGTGTTTGTGCAAAGTTTTGTGGTGACATCCCCAGCTGAAGTGGGTCATGTGGAGATTGTCCTGTTGATGATGATGACGAGGGTTTGGGTAGAATCTTCCGAATTGCACTGCTTGAAGAGACAGGTGCGCTACCAGCATTGGATGGCTTGGGTAATATCAACACATTTCGCTGTCTGCTAACACTATTACTGTTGTTCTGTGGATGTTGTGCAGAGGCATTAGTGGAGCTCTCCACTGGCGTCAGAGGTGAGTTTGTGTTGGACACTGGAGTGAACATCATTACTCCCTTCTCTACTGAGACAGCGAGTTTCTTGTCATTGGCACCCGACACAGAAGATGAACCACGTCTCGAGTTACGTTTCTTTATCACATCAGTCTTGAGCGAGAGTGGTCTCATTGTGCCATGGAGTTTCTGGAACAGTCCACAAGCGTTACACAAGGTGTTTCCTGACGGATCACGACGCCAGAGTGGAGTCTTTTGGGTGTGACAGTTGAAGCATTCAGTGTTGGCATTGATCGAGTTGGCTGGAAGTTTCTTCTTCTGGAGGGAATTGGCTGATGACGAAAGTGATGCTGAAGACCCGGCACAAGAAAGGGTGGCTGGTCTCTGTCTGGAAGCGATTGGTCTCGCTGGTGTCTGTGAGAGCTGCTGTGTGAGCTGTGAAGTTGGCAGTGACTGGCTGTGTTGATGTTGAACACGGTGATGTTGTTGATGCAAGTCAAAATCCCAGCCCAAGTTCACCACCATGTTGTTCTGAGAAACACCACCACTGTTCTGTAAACCCTTTGTCAAATTCGACGGAGTCACCGTCATTGGTTCTCTTCTACTCTCTCTCTCTTCAACAGAGCTTGTCGACTCCACGCTGGGCTTGTTGAACTCCATCGATGAAGGTGAGAGCGGCGATGGCTCAGCTGACACCGAACTTGCGCGCACAGTTGAGTTTGTTCCCACAAAGAATCCTTGTTGGATGTTCTTGGACGTTTCTCTCACGTTGCGGTTCTCAATGCGCGGTTGGAGTTGCAGCAGGCGCGTTGCAGCAGAGTAAATGTCCCAAATGGACGGGTTGTTTGGGTCAGTGATGTCGTGGTGCTCAGCAGGCTGCTTCGGTAACAGATTTGGAGGAGCCATTAGGGCAAAAAACTGCTGGTATGTAGTTGTTTGACTCTGTCTGGGGGAGTTAAAAATGAGTCAGAATGTGTGAGTTTTGACTCCTGTTCAAAGAGCTGTTGATCGTTCTTGATAGTTGTATAGTGGATCTTGCCCCTAGTTTCAGGAATTTCAATTGAAGATCTGTATAGTGTTCAACAAGTGGCAAGTTTGAAGATCTGGTTTGTTTGAGGGTCGCAGTTTGCAAATCTTCGCACTTTTTTTTTTTCCCTCGCCATCATCAACCGTTCCTTTTTTTTTTTTTTTTTTTTTCTTTGAACTTTTGTCTCTCGCCATTTTTCGCGAATTTATGTCGATGACGTTTTCCATGCAAACGGCGTCAAACCCTTTCGACCGTTATGCTGCGCATTAGGAAGCAGGATAAAAATCAATATAGGTATAGATTGAATCTATATCAAGATAGGTGTACATATACTGATCCGCCTGATTTCTTCACAGAATTAAATCCAATTTACATTACAAATCTGGCTCCAGTACAGCAATTTTTCGCCATTATTTGAATTACGGGTCCGCCTGTCAACGGCGGCGCAGATTCGCGGGGGCAAAATTACTCTTTTTGAAATCAACTCATGAATTTTCGTCAATCCATACCATATACGGGGTGTAGTATATAAACAGAAACATCAAAATTAAACAAAAACAAACCAGTGTAAATAAAAGAATGGAAAAGACCTCGTAATTTCGTAACAAATAACAAACACAAACCCTTTTGCACGCATTGCATCAAACAATAAAAATAGATTTCTTTAAAACAAAGAAAAACAGGAGGAGTCTTCAAAACACATGTCCTAGTTAAAACTGCAACTAGTAATTATGATTCAAAAGCTTCTTGTTTGGCTTCAACAACTCAAAACTGCACAATAAACCGTTGTCAACACTCATCACAGCACCCCAGTTGTTGAACTCTCCACAGTAATTAGGTGCAGAAAACACAGTAACAAGCTTCTTCTTTCCGAAAAACTCATAGCCATCCTCAACAACCATATGTCCTCTGATAATCAAATCAAAGTTGAACTTTTTGTTGAAATTCTCCACAATCTTCTTACCAAAACAGTAAGAAACCCCACGATCACTCTCAGACCACTCATTCACCGATCCATCAGGATCAGACCAAAGCAAGTCCGCCAACAGTCCACTCTCTGGAATGTCTGTTGGACGATGAATCTCTTCAATCTGCTTCATGTTACTCAAATGGGGTGACAATCCACCATGAACACAGAAAATCTTCTCATTGATGACAGCAGCAATTGGCAATGTGTTGAACACATCAACAAACAGCTTCCAACACTTCACATTAACACGTCTCTTACACTCATCGTAAAATCCGTATATCTTGGAAATGTTGGAACTCTCATGGTTGCCTCTCAACATGAAAAAGTTCTCTGGATACTTGATTTTGAAACAGAATAAAAGAAGGATAGTCTCTAACGATTGTTTACCACGGTCAACATAATCACCAAGAAACAAATAATTGGAATGTGGTGGTAAACCAGACAATTTCAAGATTCTCAATAAATCGTTAAACTGGCCATGGATATCACCAACAACTTTTACTGGAGCCTGAAGTTTCAGCAAACTTGGTTGATTCAAAAATATCTCACGAACCTTGGAACAGATGACTGAAATCTCCTTTGGGGACACAATAAAGTCTGAAGCCATGAATGAACTGATTGGTGAAGAACTCTTACCATGAAGCACCGGAGACGATGAGTTCAGAGACAACAATCTATCAATGATGGAGTCAATGTCAAACGAGCTGACACTCTTCTTCTTGACTCTCTTGGAACTTTCCTCGATGATGGGAGGTAAGCTGTTGATAGGAGGTGAAATTGACAATGATGAATTTGAGGATGAGTTGATGGTGAACATGTCACTGAATGATGAAGAAACCTCAGTATCAATGTTACCGTTGGCACAAGTGTTGACTAGGCCGGTAACTGCTCTCCCTGGTGAGTTTGTACCGATGGCATTCAAAGGGTACACTTGTGGCGCCTTGTGTCTGTGACCAGTTGGTGAAGACCCCAAGGCCTTTGCCACGGCAATGTTGGCATCTAAATCAAACTCTTCACTGGGAAGCTCCTTGTCGCTCTCATCAAAGTCGTTGAAGTAAGTAAACTTGTTGTGGGTGATGGGTACTTCTGGTTGGATTTTGTGCTTGTACTTTAGTTCAGCAGACCCCTGCTGCTTGCCACTTGCTACCTGACGCGAGTTGGCTGGGCCTGAGTGTGTGCACTGAGTGGCACTACCTGACTGATTATTGATAAAGGAAGGAAACTTCCTATCATCTGGTTCTGGCTCAGAGGCAGGTGTGGCGGTTGAGGAGGAGGCGGTTAAACCGCCATGTGCTTGGGCAGTGGGGCTGGCATTATTTGAATTCTTCGAGGGGCTGTTTCCCATAACTTGACTATTTAGTTCTTGTCGTAGAAAAAGAGGCTGGTGTTGGAAGGGTGTTGTTTTCGGTGGCGATTTGTAAGAAGTTTGTGATTTAAAAATGTGGAAAACTGTGAAATTTTTGAACAAAAAGGCGAGGAGGTGTTTCTGGTTTCGTTGGGGTAAGTTCCGACTAGTCACGTGTTTTGCTCTGAGTTATCACATGATACATGGTCACTTCCGACTTATACTGTACCACACAAATGCAAAAAACCAATTCGTTTTGTACTACTGACTGGCGTTACGCCTCAGTGTTTCTGCATCCACATCATCAAAGCCACAACCACCGCTTACAATGTCTCTTGCGGAGTTCGACGAGATTGATTTCAAACACACAGCGCTAAAGCTCGATGCTCCATCAGACTATCTCCTCAAAAAAGCTCGTCGTAGGGCGAATGGTATCCAAGATTTGAGAGATTCATACAAAAGTGCCACAATCTATGTGGGAAATCTATCATTCTACACAGCGGAGGAGCAAATATACGAGTTATTCTCCAAAGCTGGTCTTATCAAGCAGATTATTATGGGTTTGGACCGTTTCAGTTACACGCCTTGCGGGTTTTGCTTTGTGCTGTACTACAACCCTGCTGATTCCATCAATGCAGTCAAGTTCCTCAATGGAACGAAGCTAGATGACAGATCGTTACAGATTGACTTGGATCCTGGTTTCAAGGATGGCAGACAGTTTGGTAGAGGTATGCATGGTGGTCAAGTACGTGACGAGATGAGGTTTGAGTATGATGGTGCCAGAGGTGGATACGGTAAGCAGCATTGGGAGCAGCAACAACAAGCTGCGAATCGTTTCCCACAAGAGGGTCATGAGGACCACACTACTGCTCGATTTGGTGCCAGAAGATTGGAGAAGGATATCAACATACCTGCTGAGGATGAGATCAAGAAGGAGTGTGATGATGATGGAACTTTTGAGAAGCCAGTTGAACCAGTGGATACTACAATGGTTGATGCTGATGTCACTGCAAAAGAAGGAAACAAGGAGAATGTTGCTTGATTAATTTCTACAATATTTTGTTACACTATAATCCCCCACCCCATGTTACGAATAATCTTTACTATCGTAGGTTGAAACAATTACATATCATTGCAGGCTCTATAGCACAGAATGGCTTGATGAAAAGTCCAGATTATTAAACAAATGGATACATCAGATTCTATCAATCAATCTCTTCTTCTTGATAGGCTGGCCGTTGTTTCCACTCAGTTTCGAAAAGATTCTTCTTCTTCTCTTGTTGATAAACCAGTTACTCAACTGAACATTGCTCAAGCCTGTTCTCTCCAGCAATATTCTCTTTTGCGAGTGGTTAGGGTAGGGATTGTCCATATTATTAAGGATCCAGTCGTTAAGGATCTCAATGGTTTCACGAGGCAAGTTTGTTCTCTTTTTGTTGTTATTATTGTTGTTTCCAAAAGAGCTGTCAAGTGAGCCTGCAGTGGTTCCTGGCGTGAGTGATCCACTTCCTGCGCTGACTGAGCCCATTGATTCCATTGAAGGTGATCTTGTTAATGAGTTGTTCTCGCTATTCTGGTCCATTTGTTTGGACAGTGAGCGAGACATGCGCTTACCACCACGGCCACCATCTTCAAGGTTGATATCGAGTGAGCCGCCACCATGCTGTGGATCCGTCCATGTGGCCATCTGTGGCTGTACCATCTGATGTTGTGGAGGCAGGGGATGTTGGTAACCGTGACCATATGGCTGCTGTTGCTGTTGTTGTTGTTGCTGTTGTGATTGTTGTGGTTGTTGTTGTTGTAGTGGTGGAGGTAGTGGGTGATGCTGGACGAATGCATTCGGATCATGTGTATGTACTATGGTAGTCTGCTGCTGTGTTGGTGGAGGCAAGGGTTGTTGAAGTCTCACATCTTGTCGTTGGGTGAGCTCTAGGAGGAGCTGTGAGTCGCTCAGCTTTTGTTGATTCTGGTAGTGCTCAATCTTCTCGAGAACTGTCTCGATGGAGGGAAGCGACACTTGTGGAGTCGACGATCTGGAGTCGGTGGTGGGTGCCACATCCTGCCCTGGCTGCTTCTGCTGAGACTCAGCCTTGACGGTGACTGTGGACATTACGGATGATTGTTTCGTTTTTCTGGTCAAGAGAGGGGTGTTTGGTTAGTTGAGAAAAGTGGCACCAAAAAGGAAAAGGAAGAAGCAAAACCTGAAAAATGTGTCAGTTCAAGACAGGGAGCTGATAGTCTGGTCTGTGTGCGTTTCGCTAGTGACACTAGACGATTTGAATGGGGCCTATTCTTCTTTGTACGCGAGTCCCGGTGTCACTTGTACCGATTCCACGACGTTGCCGTTGTGTTGCGGATTGGAGAGTTTGGTGACGTTTTGGAAATCGAGAGGTTGAGTTTTTTTTCCTCCAAAATTGTGTCAGAAAAAAAAATTGTGTCGTCGACGCTCGAGACTCGGGCGAGAATTTTTTCTTTGGTGCCAAATTTCCCCAAAATCGAACGCGATCTGCGCTAATTTCTACCAGAAGAATGGGATTTGATGCCTTAAAGAAGTTCATTATATTTTAATAGAGCCCTTTAGCAATAGAATGGAGTTTTTTCCGCATCGAGATCACTTCAGGTGATCTCCGGGTGCCAGTTTTTACACCAAACTGATTGTGTCAAAACGCCACCGGACCAATCACAACGCGAGAAATATTTCGCCACACTGGCGTAAAAAACGGCAACCAGACCAAATTCTGAGTGCGAAAAACGGCGGCGTAAATTCAAATTCGCGGATGCCAAATCGGGAAATGAACGAATATCAAGTACAAACAAAATAGCCGGGTAACGTAAACTACTCATACTTGTACACAATCTTCCCGTTGGGTAATTTTTTGGCCACCTTCTTGCCCTTCTTCTTACGTGGTTGTTGATTAGAGGCTGTGTTGACTTTTGGTTCCCTTTTCCGTTCTGGCTTGATCACTTTCAAGAATGCAATTTTGCCTAGCGTTGCATTCCACCATTTAACCAGTAACACATCTCTCCATTCTGGTGTCTCAATCGATTCACTTTCAACAGGAACAAACTTCTCCTTGACATCGTCCCAATTGCCGTATTTCTCAACCAAATAGATTCCATCCACTCTGATCTCGAATTCTTTGTTCACACGAGGATGGAACACCCTCTTGTTCTTGAAATCCGTTGGATTCTTGTCCAAAGACTTGATCTCAGAAATCAATATCTCCACTCTACCGACATCAGCCTTGTATTTGATCCATAAGGCGACATAATGGAAGGTATTGGCCACCAGGACAAGGAACACAAGAATGAAAACACTAGATGGTTTAAATCTGTAAAAACCCCAACCTTTTGATGAGAACTTTGGGAACCCATTCTTGAGATAGTAATCGTACACTTCCCTCTTACTACCATCTCTCAGGACTGTGGCTGCCAATTGAAGAAACTCATAGTACTCGCTGTCACCTCCCTTCTTGTCCGGATGGTGCTTCAAGGACAACTTCTTGAACGTTTTGGAGATGGTTTTTGATGAGGTACTCTTCGGCAAGTCGAGCAGATCGTAGAAGGACTTAGAATTCGGGGAGTGCTGATTGAGCAGTGATTGAAGATGGAAAATCTCCTTGTCTGCTGTGGAGTACGCTGCCAGACACGCCACAACACTGGCAAAGATGACCAACAAACTGCAGAGCCTCATTTTTTTTTGTTGATAATATTGTAAACAAGAAGATACCTGAATTTTCGTGGTGGCAAAAAAGACAGCTTGTCCATTCATTCAAGTTCAGATCATTCAGATCATTCAGATCATTTCTTACCATGGATCTCTTGTCATTACTTAATCTGCTGTGTTCAGTGGTTCATGTCCTCACTATTGTCAGGGTCGCCATCTTGGTGTATCTTGTTGGTCCGTTGTACGTCTACCACGGAATTGATGAATTCTTCACAACGCTAACAAACTTCACATTTGCCTTATCAGTGATAAATCTGGTGTTGAAAAGAGCGAATGGAAACAGATGGTTAGTACTCTTCAGACGTTTGACAACATTTCTGCTTCTGAATGGTGTGAAATTGCTGTTGGTAAATGAATTGGTTGGTGAAGATGTGAATGGATATGTGTATGCTCTGTTGGTGGTGTTGTATTCCTTGGAGAGGGTGATTGGTGGGAAGTTGGTGTATGTGGGCATCAGTACAGTGGAAATCTTGCTTCTGTTCAATGGGCTCGCAAGAACGGATGAGTTGTGGCTTAAGGCACTGGTGATGGCTTATGTTCCCGTGAGGTGGTTTGTATGAGTATAAACTACAGAGTTTCGAATGTGATTGCTGAAATTACAGGAAGACTCAATTAGGGAAATACCATGGTGGTAAAGAGTGTCACTGCTTCTGGGGTAGGCATGAATACCAAGGAAGTACCAGCCAGTGCCATGGAGACATTCAATCAAGTAAGCACTATGGAACCACAAATTATTGAAACCTGTAATTCCATCTGGTAGTTAAATAGCCAACCCAAGCAGAAGTTTTCCGGAAGCAATGACACCCGTGAATGTCGAATCCTTCTCATCAACCAAAGAGAGGGACGTTTGGACTTAATGCATCGTGAAAGTACTAGAAAAGAATTTTTCCCACGAAAAACTATCATCAGTTCACAATCAGCATAGTGAGTCCCACTATTCGAACAAAGTTATGTCTATCAAACGTGCCATCGCTGCAGTGCAGAAGCTTTACCCACAGAAGTTCTCTGAGATTGCCTGGGACAACACGGGTCTCCTGGTTCCACCACCACCGCACACACTAACAACCACTGCACCACTTCGCATCCTCCTCACCATTGATCTCACCCGTGCGGTTGTTGCTGAGGCCCTCGCACATAAAGTCGAGCTCATTGTCGCATATCATCCTTTCCTCTTCCGTAAATTCAACCAATTGGACACAGCCAACACCCAACATGAGAGTCTGATGGAGCTCATCAGGGCCGGGATTGCTGTTTACTCACCACACACTGCTGTCGATGCAGTGCGTCATGGTGTCAATGATTGGCTGATTGAAGGTGTCACAGGCCTCAACAATGTCTGCAATATCGACGTGGTCTCCCCAAACAAAGAGGATGAAACTGTTGGATGCGGGAGAGTAGTGGAGTTGAAGACTGCTGAGACGTTGGATGCTGTAATTGAGAGACTTAAGGTGCATCTGGGTGTTAAGAGCCTGCTCGTAGCTAGTACAAAGAAGAGATTCACTGATGTCTCAGTGTCTAAAGTTGCCATCTGTGCTGGATCTGGTGGAAGTGTGTTCACCAGTGTAAAGGATGCCGATTTGTACGTTACTGGAGAGTTGTCCCATCATGAAGGTTTGGCATTGAA
Organism: Barnettozyma vustinii; assembly: GCA_030569515.1. NCBI lineage: Eukaryota > Fungi > Ascomycota > Saccharomycetes > Phaffomycetales > Phaffomycetaceae > Barnettozyma > Barnettozyma vustinii. The sequence goes on from JAJMLD010000023.1 coordinate 92,670, forward strand.
AGAACAGGGGAAAATCGTCCTGTTGGCAAATCATAGCAACACCGAAAGAGGATACTTGAAGCAAATGAGGGAACTGCTAATCCAAGAACTCAATGACGACTCTGCTGAAGTCATTATCAGTGAGAAAGATGAAGATGTCTACGACTTTGTGTAAACAGATAACAACTTTATAATAAAACGGATGTAAAATGATTGGAAAGCAGCAAAGAAAAACGGTCTCTAAATTCAAACAAGTTCTTCTGGTTTGATCTTGTCTTCCTTGGTGGTAGCATCGTCCTTGATACCACTAGAGCTACCTTCCAGCTCATAGCTCTCACCAGCATCAGACTCCACAATGACACCATCGAGGTGCTCGTCCTGGAGCTCCTCATTCTCATCAGCGATAATCAAGTTCATGATCAAACCAATGATACCACAGACGGCGAAACCAGACTCCAAGACCAAAGTAATGGCGTCAAGGAATCCTCTTAGTGAGTTGTTGGCATTGACATTGGTAAAGACATTGCTGAACCAGCCTGGAACCAAAGTGGCACCAAATCCAAATAGCAAAGACGTTGTAAGAACAAATCTGTCACGTCTGTCAAGTTTAGCGCGAGCGATAATTGCAATACCAGACACAGTCACAGAGGTGAACAAAAATGTGGTCATACCACCCAAGACTGGCTTTGGAATGGAGACAATGGCAGCCGCAAACTTGGAAAAGATACCCATAACGACAAGGAAGAAACAACACCAGTAACCTGCGGCTCTGTTAGCACACTTAGTGATGGAAATAACACCATTGTTTTGAGCAAAAGTGGACACTGGGGTCACTGTCATCAGACAAGCTAACGCACCATTGAAACCATCAGCCAAAACACCACCTTGGACACGGGAGTCGTAAACATCACCGTCAACTTCTAGACGAGAGACATCACAAGTGGCAGTAATATCACCAATAGCCTCCATCATCAAGACGATAAATGTCGCCAGCATCGGCAGCACAGCTGGACCATAGACGGAGAGTTTGAAAGTGTGGACCCACATGAAGTTGACTGCTGGAGCCTTCTTGATACCCGCATCGTCAAAGTAACCACAAGCAGCTGCAATGATACAACCAACGAGCAAACCAACAATAACGGCACAGGATTTCATAATTGGAGACCCCCACTTCTCACAAAGAATGATGGTGACGTAGACCGAAAACCCTAAACCGATAAACTCAGCAGACCCCCATGGGGCAGATTTGACGCCAGCATTGGCAAACAGTGGACAGGCAGCAGCAGTCATACAATTGGAACCACCTAGCCAGTCCTTGAAACCGGAGGCAATCAATTTAACACCAATAAGCAACACAACTGGACCAGTAACGATTGGAGGAAACACCTTCTTTAGCACTTTTGGAGGGATGAAGGACATGACCATTTCGAAAAGGGCACAGACGGCACCGGTACCCAAAATTGCACCATATCCATCGGGACAAGGCAGTTTCGTACCATTTGGAGAAGTTGGACACTGACCGTTTTTGTACATGATTGGAATGGCCTTCTCGACAATGGTGATAGTAGCAAAAGATGTACCGACAACAGACAACAGACCGGTGCCCAAAAAGTATTTAGTCTTGTAAATGTGGAATCTTGTAATTTGAACGGTTGTTAACAAACCACAAACGATAAGTGAAGCAGACACAAGGTATTGAGTTCCTGTAACATCCAGATTCGTGATACCAGAAATGATGATTGGAGGGGTGATGATACCAGCCAACATAGCCAAAGAGTGCTGAAGACCAAGCAGCATACCTAGGAAAATAGGCATCTCAGAGTCGAGGCCAAAGAAAGGCTGGACAAAGTGATCCTTCTTGGTAAATGGGATTCGAGGTGTGAAGAGGTACTTGTAGTTGTAATCACCGAACCATCCATGTTTGGTGGTGATCTTTGTCTTGAAGGAGGAGAACTTCTCCTTGACTTTGAGCTTGATGGCCATTGAGAGATCTGGGTACTGTTAGATAATGACTATTGTTCTCCCTGCTAGGGCCCTGAGTCCATTCTTTTATACGCCATGAAGTGATCACCCCCGCGAATGGGTACTATTGATTTCAACAGATAAGAATCGATTGTAAAAGGAAAAGAAACGTTATCAGGCCCTCGGTCAAATCCTTACAGGTTTTTTTTTTTATCCTCCTGCAGGAAAAAAAGAAGGGCACAAACAGGAGAGGCCACAGTAGGAGCGATATCGGCTTGAAGCTATCTGAGCCAATGATCTTTCAGTCATGGCGATGTCCAATATGGATCTGAATTGATCTACATATCTGTAGTAAACTTCAATCAATGATGCTTTCAGCTTATCACGCCCTGAAATAAAGCAAAGACAGTGCAACCCATAATAATCTTGTCAATGACTGCATTTTTTCCTCAATTAGGGACCTCTAATTAAAAGTGTAAGTCACCGGTGATAAGACCCTGTTGACATCCCATTGGAGGAACTCTAATTTACGAACAATAAGTGTACAACTTCTTCTCTAACTTTTCGTTAGGAATAATTCCTGTGCGGCCAGATTGGTTGGACCTGATCTGCAGATATCCCACCAATCACATTTCAGGATCCACTAGTATCAGTGTTTTTACACAGCTATACAGCCATAGTGGGTAATGTCAATAAGATGGTGAAGAAGCATAGGGACGGCTATATCTGTCAGATTTGGAATCAATTCTTCCGTAGAGCGGGGATTCACTCGCCAGATTGTGCAGATTAGATTAAATTACACATACAAGATATCAAAGAGATTTTCGTACGCATCAACATCCAGACATCTTGACTTAAATAACAGTCACACCACCAACTTGAACAACAACAAAAGATGCCACAGACTCTCCTGCTTCTCCACAATAGGACTCCAGATGAAGCCACTCGAGTTCACAAGTTTCTCCACGCACAATCGACAGCAACCTCTACAGATGACACTCTAGAATCCACACTGTCCATTGTTACAAAGTACTACTCAGCGACAGCCACAGTCATCTCCCTGGACCTGAGCAGCAGCACCAGCGGTGAGACCTCAGAGGATGACCAAGAGCTCAGAGAACTTGACCTTGCGAGCCTCCATGGAGTCATTTATATTACTAAGGCTCAGACACCCGCGGAGTTGTCCCGTATGGAGGAGATTGAAGAGTTAATCTCTGAGGAGAAAGGACAAGGCGATGTGTTTGTTGTTGGTGTGAGTATGACACCTCTCAATCATGATGAGGATATGATTGGAGGAGTGGAATGGGTAGAGTTTAGTGATTTGGAGATGAATGAGTTTAAAGAAAGACGAGGGAAAGCGAGATTATGGGAGTGTGTCGAGTGTGGATCATGGGAACCTGAAGAGGTTAATGGAAAAGTGGTGATAGAGAATGAAGAAGAGGATTTTGGGGATTTCCTTGAGGATGAGATGGTGGACCTAACACAGCTGATGTCCCAACTTGCGAGCATGAAGGATAAATTGAGCACAATTGATCCTGACAAGAGACACGATGAGGCTTTGAAATTCATAGAGCAGTTGGGCCTCTGAAGTGCATGTGAAACTATTACATTATTCAGATGTTTACCCAAATGCTTAATAGAATTATTCAATATTCAAGTTTTAAGTTACCTATTTGAGGCTTGATCGTTTGATCCAAGTTTTTTCAATTCTTGAAAATTGACGAGCTACGGTTATGAATCTTCAAACTTCGACTTAATAACATATTATATTATTCTTATTCGTTTATGAGAGTGCTTGATGTCTTAATTGATCATTGATGTCTTTTGAGAATGTAGTAGACTGAATCATATTATCATAATGGGCTTTAAATGTGAGATATGAACTGGCACAGCTTTTACGACGGTCTACCTGAATGGCTCTCCAACTAACCGTTTGTATAATTTACGGTTTACCAAGGGGTTTGCACTCATACATGTAGTCATTGGCCTAGCAGTTCCAATGAATAGTTGAAAATAAATACTTTCCTCAAACAAACGTAGGGGTAAAAATATCAACTCGATTCCAGGTACTCATAAGTTGAGTTACAAGCCATAAGTGTATAAAATTTGCTACAATGACTTAATTGAATGTAATACGCATAAATATTGTAAACGATAAGCCAAAACTAAAAACACAACACATTAGTGTCCACTACACGAGATGTTCACCACTTGAGGCCCTTTGATTCTAACAACTCCTTAGATTGGGCGACAAAGTCGAGAGCGTATTCCTCATCCAACCCTTTAGAAGGTTCCAATTGTGCCCCATTCTTATCAACAAGCAACCCATTACGTTCATTCACCGAAGGAGTTAAAAACACGGCAGAAATCTTCTGTGCGTATTGATCTGCTGTCGGAGTAAACCAAGATAGCACAGACTCAACAGTTGAGCCGAACCAGCCCTGACCAAGAAGGTTATCCCTGATACCAGTTCTAACCAACCCCGGGTTTAAGCCATAAAAGTTGACATTTGGAAAGTTCATTCTTCCATAAGTCACAAGAGACTCATTACCAGCAACGGTATTCATGTGTTGCTTGTAAAAGTTGTAGCTCTTCTCTTGGTTCAAATCATCTGGTGAGCCCAACTGGTTGTTCCCAGGGAATCCCATAAAGAACACCCTTGGCTTTAAACTCAAGTGAGTCGACAGTTTAGGAGCAATGCTTTCAAGAATGACGAGGCGGTTCAAGTAGCTGACAGCAATGTCCTTCTCCAGTCCCTCTGCAGTGACTTGCTTCTCTCTGGCCGCAAAGATACCAGTGGTGAAAAGTACAACATTTGTGTCACTCACATCAATGGATTTGGCAATCTTGGCTGACTCAGCAATGGAACTCAAGTCAGCTTGGAAGAACTTAATGTTTTTGATGTTGTCATCCCTGAATGTGCGCCCAACCACAGTCACTTGGACACCTGAAACCGCAAGCAATCTGGCTATGGCCCTTCCTAAACCACCAGTACCACCAAAGATCAAGACTTTGAATGAATTGAGGTTAGGGATAGATGAAAGGGTGTCTTTGAGAACAAACTTGGAGTTAGACATGACGTAGTGTACTTTCTTTCACCACGATTCTGGAAATTAAGGTTAATCTGAAGAGTTGATGAGTGGATTGCTATAATTTGTTCAACATTTCCCCATTTATATATGGCAAACTACACAGAACATTATTACCCTGTCTTTGACAGTGTGATCAATATATATCATCGTACTATAAACCTAGTGTTTACTAATGGTTATCCTGGTAATGCAAAAGGGTGGTAATGGCTAATTGCCATCATTCCATATAATAAATAACGATCTCCGGTAAATCCAGTAAAGCCGACCAATCATGCGCATCTCAATTTCTAACCTGCGATCAATTGTTAACAGGGTGTACAACAAGACCAGGCCTGTTTGAATCAATTTAAACTAGTTCGAGGAACTAATATATGCAATATATTACATGAAATATGCAGTATGAGTGAGTCGTGACAGGTGTGTCAGCTGCAAAATGGATCTCAAGATTTACGGGACGTCAACGGTCAAATGTTGTAGAGCACGTGTAGAGTTAAGGTGCATGAAAGTGGATCTGTCAAACATGCTGACTAGCTCGCCGACCATGGTCGAGCCAGCGACTCAGAGTCTACTGTATCATACGGGTGATGGCGAGCAGTAGGTCTTCCTCTTTACTCAAGTAGAAGGGCGTACATATGTGTTGTTTGAGAATAAAGAAGAAGCCATAGACACCACCGTCAATGTTGAAAAACAATCTCCAGCCAGCAAGTCCATTCTTACCACCTAAGACCTTTTGCAATGCAGCTTGAACGATACCGGCGCTGATAAAACACCAGCAAGCCCTGAAGTTGTAAATATTGAGGTCTTTCCCAGCTCCTGGCTTTCACAATCCCAAGATGCACTCAAGACATGCCTTCACAAAACCATCTAAAGAATTTCAACACAGCAATGGTTTTTGGTTTATGAATTATAGACAAAAAGAAAAAGTAGACTCCAGATGATCTCCATTGAGGGCGAGAACCACGAGAACGTGATTAACAAGGTGCCAATGGAACCAGAGAAACAATATACTTGCGGCATTGGTCACAAGAGTTTCAACCAGAGGTACTCTCCACCAGAAATGCTAAAGTCCACGGTCCACAGCCTACAGGTAACAGACTACTGTCTACAGTCCAGGCTCCAGGGTCCTCCTTCACGCTTTTGATGTGCGCAGACAGTGAAATCCAATCACATCTCCGGCTCAACTCCCAGGTTAGGGGCATCATTCAAAGGCCAGATTGGCAATTTTGTGCATGTTTCAAGTAGCTGAAGATAACTGAGCGAAGGTTGAGACTAGAAAACGTTTACAGACTGTTCTTTGCAGTACAGACTAAAGAAGGATTTGGTCACGATCGAATTAGTACTTCTTCATCAGTTTTTTATTGAAAGTTTCTCCCTTGAAGGTGGTCGAACCACAGAAATTAGATTTTCGCGAAAGCCCAATTATATCTCTGGAGTTTGTCATCACCAACAGTTCTATCCACAATTCATAACGCCCCTGAAGACGAGTCTCAGAATGGTTGGAAGAGTGCTCAGGAGTTCTGAGGGAATGAAATCCAAGTATTTCATCAAATCTGAGCCTGTGGACTCGGCACAGCTGCCACAGATTAAAAAGGAAGAGTCATCATCATCACCTAAAAAGCGCAGGAAGATCAATGAAGTCAAGATCGAGATCAAGACAGAAGATAGTGATGATCAAGTACAGAATCTTAAAGAGGAGTTTGAACACATGAGTGAGACTGAGATCAAAGAGGAAGTACTCAATCAGATACTCCCAAAGTTGACGTCGGATGAGCTCGAGGAATTCAAATCCATTGAACCCATTCATACTCATAATAGCTGCCAGCCAAAGAACTGGGAGTCGATATATAAACATGTCAAGCTCATGCGATCCAAGATCATTGCACCAGTGGACACAATGGGCTGTGCTGAGATCCCCAACACGCTGAATGCAGAGATTGAGAACTTCCCGAGGGAGATTTACAGATTCCAGTTGCTTGTGTCCTTGATTCTGTCCTCTCAGACCAAAGATGAGGTTAATTATAAAGCAATGAGCAATATGAAGAAATATTTCCAGTCTGTGGGACATGAGATGGGCATCACTGTGGATGCGATGATGGAGGTTGAGGAGAAGAAGCTGGATGAGTTGATTTACTCTGTTGGATTCCACTCTAGAAAGGCCAATTACTTGAAGAAAGTGGCGATGCTGTTGGAAACTAACTATAATGGTGATATTCCAAACACGCTAGAGGGCTTAACTGATCTGCCCGGTGTTGGACCCAAGATGGCCTTCTTGACATTACAAAAAGCGTGGGATCTGAATATGGGGATTGGTGTCGATACACACGTTGACAGATTGGCCAAAATGTGGCGATGGGTGGACCCAAAGCGGGCCAAAACACCAGATCACACGCGTAAGGAGCTCGAGAGCTGGCTGCCCATGGAGTTTTGGAATGAGATCAACCCGATGCTTGTTGGGTTTGGGCAGGTGATTTGTCTTCCGAGAGGCAGAAGATGCGATTTGTGCACGTTGAGTCGGACTAATCTGTGTTCTAATGTGGACAGAGCCCTGTTGAAGAAGATAGGGACTCTTAGTGCAGAAGAGGTAGAGGCAAAGAACAAGACGATAAGAGGAGATATCAGTTTACTGAAGGATATTGAGGATTTAGTATGAACTATTCTTCTTCATCCTGTTCTTCTTCATGACGATATCCTAGTAACCAATCAATTTTGCTTTCCTGATCCTTCGCAATCCACTCAAGTTCCACCTTTGTGTCCTGTCCAGAATAGTTCCATGACTAAAGTCAATACACCAAACTTCAACATCTTTCAACACCAATCTGTTCAGGGTCTGGCAACCCATAAAACCTTTCAAGAGCGGAAACAAAGCTCATCAATTGTGTTTACAGCTGGTCTGAAGAGTGAAAACGTCTCCCTCTTACAATTTAAGCTGTACCTAACCAAGGTTCTAGTTTCCCGTATATGATTTTAAGGTGACAGAATCTGCTCCATGGATAATATTTTCTAATGCTTCTTTGTTTGAAGATGTGAAGTTCGATTCAATCTATTAGATGATTGAAGCAAGGTCCTTATAGGCAAAGAAGAAAGAGCCAAAGTACTAGCAATCAATTCAATCCAGACAATTTTTTACTCTTTTTTGAGACAGGACCATTGACTCCCTTGATAAAGACTCGAGCACTCAGTCCTCCATATATGGATGATAATCCATTGGGGTGTCGTTTTCTACGATTGAGTCTTTTCGAACACCTGTGCTCATTCCTTGCTGTCTTTTAATCAAAGCGAAGTGGAGGCAAAGATGTTTGATTCGAAGTATTCAGTTAAAGCAGCTTAAACGGGAGAAACAGGAAATATGGGCCAAGTGATGATCAGTCTAGTCATCTCTATAAGAAGAGGCGTATCAAGTGACACAAGACTGTCAATTTGTGAATTGAAATTCAGTACAGGTGCCTATCATATCTGTATTATCATTTTAATAAATATAGCTACCCCCTGTTCTCCCTAACTGCAAACTCTGCACGAATAGGAATGTGATCACTTGGGTGCTCATCATTAGGCAACCCTCTAATGCTCTGAATATATTTTTCTCTCAAACCCGTAAGAATTCTCGTCATTTTCAACTGTCTTTGGTTGTAAAACATGTGGTCTAAAGTGTTGGCGTATTCTGGAGTAATACAGGTGTAAAGTTCAGAAATCTTACCGGTCTCCTTCTTGAATAATTGCATCTTGTACAGTCTGTCATACATACTATCGCTAGACATGATAGGGCTCTTGACTTTGAACTTGGGATGATTAGGTGCTAGGAATGATGAAAGAGTGTTGTACTTGTTGAGCTTAACCTCCTTGTTTCTGAGAAGTTCGTAGACTGATGATTCCGGACCAGAGTTGAAGTCACCCGTGAACAAGGTCGTGACAAAATGGTTGTATTTCTCTCTAAATTGCCTCAAAACTTCAGTGATAGTGAGTGTCTGAATAAACTGGATCGCCTTGTCCTTCCAGTAAAGATGTGTATTGCACAGAATGATGGTTCTTTCAGTCGAAACGTGCTTTAAGACCAGCACTAGTGCCACCTGGTTACGCTTATCCATTTCCGCTGCCAATTCCTGATATCGCAAGTTTATCCCATGCACATTCTTGGTGGGTGATTTGACCAAATTCTCAAAATATTGATCGGTGATGTTGAAGGGGTACGACTCCAGCAGTTCAAATTTCTCCTTGTTGTAAAATATCGAGATTCCGTCAAGGGACTCATCATCTATCAAGTTGTGATTCTCCTCCACATGTTTGTCCCAATAATGAGGCTTGTCTTTCTTCACATACTCGCTTCCATATCCCATTCCTTCAAACAGTGGCTTCCATGTCTCCCTGTATCCTCGTGATTCCATCTCCTGAAAGCACATTATATCAGACTTCAATTGGTAATGCGTCAGGCTCTTCTTCAGGAGATCTAGGCGATATTGTGGTTCGCGATGTGCTGGGTCGACGTAGTTGTGATACACTTTGGGCCATACGTATGCCTGGTTTAAGATGTTATAACTCAACACCGTGAACTTCTTCTCCTGAGGAATTCTGCGATCGTACATTGGGTCCAGATCGCGCCAGGACCGATGGTTGATGGGACTGTAGGGCTTCTCTTTATTGGGAGTGGTGGAGGGAACAGAAGATCCTATGGCGGTTGCTGTCTTCACGGCTGGCTCTGTTGCTAGATGTGATGCACTTTGAGCAGCCTGAGCAGTTTTGTGAGCAGCTTTTCTCAGTATCTGTGTGGCAATAACCATCTATCTGTGAAGTAATTCCCACTGCCTTATGAATTGAAGGGATCTCTCTGTTTTGCTCCAGTTTACCTTTTTTTTTATTATTTTGGTTACCTTGCGTGGTCCTACCAAAATATTGTTAGAGATACGGACTTAGGCAACATGAGATGAACAAGTTTTACGCAACTGCTAAATGTGTATTGAACATTGGTCTGTATCACTTCTAGATCTAGATACACTAATCTATTGTTGTTCATACTATTCAAGACAGGGTGAAGTCATCAAGCTCCAGGGCACCATGTAACGACTGGTACTGTACAGAGGGTCTAGGCGAAATATTTGGAGTGTTCCCAATTCCGTAGATAACACCCGGAGTGGCCACTCCACTCCCACCATTTATGTGGCTATGTGTGTGTGCAGGAGCAAGGTTCAATGGATACAGTGGGGGGTTTACCCCATTGTCCAGTTCGCCATTCAAATGAGGAAGGTGATCCATCGACTTGTCATATGTGGGAGGTGACAGCGCTGAGACATCATCATACATTGGAGGCACTTCATCATCCCATGCAATACCAAGACCTGAACGTTCAGTGACACAAAGCTTAAACTGCATACGCAGCACTCGAGCAGAACCAGTTGGAACACCAAAAACGCTAGATCCATCAGCTTTCGAGGTCCCGAGGCCATTTGAAGTCTGCGGGGTCAATTGACCTCCTCCACTTGAAGTAGAGGTTGACGGTTGGATGTGGTTGGCAAAAATGGGCGACAGTTCTGCAAGTCTCTGTTCTGACTTCAGTGAGGAACTCTTCTTCTCAGAATGTGATGAAGACGGGGTCAACGAATTGCTACTCGAGGTTTGTAACATCTCCTCGGCAATAACCACTTCCACAATCAAAAGATGGGTTGCCGATATACCCAAAACGGGATCATCAATATCGGCACTCACTGATGGGTGAACCATTGGCACATCAACTGGTCTCTCAGATGAAACATGTGTATGGTGAACACCAGATGCTGTAGTGAGGTTGAAACAAGACAAGTCAGCAATCAATTCAATCTTGCCCTTTCCAGAGAAATCCGACTTCCATCCATTTCTGAGATCACCAGACGCAACAGTACGGGCTTCTTCAGTGTAAAGTGACAGGTCTTGTTGCCTTCTCTGTTCCTCCTCCTTCTGTTGACGTTCAGCTTGTTGTCGCAGTTCTTCATTGGCATGATCACTTGGGTGAAGCTCTGCATGTGAGGTGTTGATAGACCCCACGTCATCATTTGTATCTTGGTCCTCCGCGTTAGGTATTTCGCTGTTTCTGGACTGTGATGGTGATAGAGCAGCTGGCGGTGGCGCACTTGATGCAAGTGAGACCGATGTAGTTGGCCCTGATTGTCTATTTCTTTTAATTGGTGGGTTCTTATGCAACTGCTGACTTTTCTTCACCTGATCCTCAACTGTCTTAAGCTTCATCTTGTGGTTAGAACAAGCATTGACTTTGATCTTAACATGTTCTTCGATTCTCCACCCGACACGTCTCATTCTCCATCTCTTTCCATTGGAGCAAATACCATCAAGCTTCAGTTCCATAGCGAATGATGACTTTGGATAAATCACATTCGGAAGAACAGCAGTCGCAGTAACATCAGTGGGTGGAAACACTCTTAATGAGTTTCGATCGGGCCCCCTCAGAATAGACCTGGAAATATTTAGTGGCAAGACCACCTTCACCACAGTCTGATGATTCTGATGATTGTTGTAGGATGCAATTGCCACCAATTCATACCTGATGGAGGTAAGTGAACTGGATCCCAGGGTGGTAGTGGCTGGTAAGTTCCCTGGCAGCAAATGTGAAAAGGGATAAGAGTGGCTTCCTGCAGGTAAGTTGTGAGCCTGAGACATAATATCCCATCTTGCCAATTCGACATTCTTGTGTTTACAACTTGTACAGTTGGACAATGAATTAGATGGGGCCAAGAATGGTTTGGCATAATGGATCTTCTGGTTTAGGCATAATTGGACAGAGTTGATCAAGATATGGTCCTTCAGATTCAATAAGTTCAACAGGTTGGAGGATGAGTTCTGCTTCGATCCAATTGGAGAAGCATTGTTAGAGTTTGAAGGGCTCAGGTTCAAGTTCGACAAGGTCTGAGTTAGTTGTTGTAAAGTATTCTGAGAATGGGATCTCTTATTTGGTGGTCGTTGACCGTGGCCTGAAATCGAGTCAGTCTTTGAAGAGCGCTTGAACACATCCGATTTGATCTCAAACTTAAGTTGACCAGACAACAATGAGCCTGAACACTCGCTGGGGGCACCATAAAGAATGATTGGTGGTGATTCCAAATCGATGGACAACTCAAATGGGTGATGAGAGCCAGTGTTGACTATGTTGTTGTTACTTGCCGATAAAGGAGACGGGTTATGGTTCCCATTTGATGAGATGACTGTGTTTGATGAACGTGAAGTTTGTAGCTTTGGGAACATAGGCATCGTGCTAGACCTGGATTGTTTACACTGTGGCTCTGATAGGGACCAGCGCGCTTAAAACGATGGGTAGATTCAGGGCTTCTGATGGGCAGTCAAGTACAAAATCTGGATGTGTCGGCCTGTGGCACTATTCGTAACAAATAGAAGCAAGGAGCAAACACTGGGAGCTGTGAGAGTGTGTTCAGTCTTTTTTCAGTCTTTCTAGACAATCGCACAAACTGATAACCAAAAATTTCCACCTATGACAGGAGTTCCGGCCTGTCTACGGCGCTCCCTTCGCTCGGATCTTCAGAACGAAATTATCACGTGACTCTGACTCTCGCAAATTATGTCAGCGCTGTTTCCGCGAATTTCTTCATCAACAAATGGCAAAAACAAACAATCACCAACCGCCGATTCGAAACCAGTAACATAGACCACAAACAGCAACCCCCCCCAACGCCGCGAACTCTTGAATGAACGTACAGGGCTTCCAACAGGGCTTGGGCCCCTCACAGCAGCTACTTCAGCAGCTTCAGGGCCAAGCTCAGCAGCCAACTCCGCAACAGGGCCAGCAGCAGCTCCACTTCAGCGAGCTCTTCCAGTCAATGAACACTGGTGGTGCTAGCAACAACAACTCCGCCAATGGGGCCAATATCGGAGCTGATGGGCTTTCCAATGCTCAGTTCCTTGCACCGAACCACTACCAGGGCCAGTTCAGAGCACAGACTCCACAGCAAAGACCACCACAATTACAACAACAGCAGGTTCAGTTGCAATTGTTGCAACAGCAGCAACAGCAGCAACAGCAGCAACAGCAACAACAACAACAGCAGCAACAACAGGCTCAACAACAGCATCAGTACCAGCAATTCCAACTTCAACAGCAGCAGCAGCACCTTCACGATCACCGTCAGATTCAATTGGACCCACCGTATGCCACATCTCCATACTGGCAAGATCAACAGCAGTTGATTGAACAATCTAGAAAGGCCAATGTACCACACTACTTTGCCCGAAATGCAGCACTGATCTCTAGAAAGGGTAAATATCTTGACGCTGGAGGTTCTAAGAGTTTGACTCTTGTGGAGTTGACTACGCAATTGCTGGAGGCTGACCACAATACCCAGTCCCCTGAACTGAAGCATCAAACACCTGCTCTTAAGTCTGCTCTGCTATACAACAAAAAGACCACTCAAGAAACTGACCATGCTAATGACGATTTTGATGACAATGTTGTGCCAAGAATCAAGGAAGCACCGATCCCAGACCAGTTTTGGGGATCCTTAGACTTGTCTGGTCAACAGATCACAAACATATCACCTAAGCTATTCAATTACCAATTCTTGACTAAGCTATATCTCAATGGGAATCATTTGACTGTGGTGCCTAAGGCCATCAAACGGTTGACAAACTTGATGGTGTTGGACTTGTCAAACAACCACTTGACTAGCGTACCACTGGAACTTGGATTACTGTACAGTCTCAAGTACTTATATCTTTTTGACAACAACTTACAAACAGTTCCTTTTGAGTTTGGCAACCTTTACTCCTTGGTATTTTTGGGTATCGAAGGAAATCCAAACTTCAACAAAGAATACGCAACTATTCTTGCGCAGAGTGGGGTCAAAGAGTTGGTTGTTTACTTGAGAGATAATGGTCCAAAGAATGCTCCACCACCTAAGAGACAATGGTTAGTTTTGAATGACGATGATGGTGAGGTTCAGCAGGAGGTGAGTGAAGATAAACCCGAGGACAACAGTTTCACAGTGCTGTCTTACAATCTTTTGTGTCATCACTACGCTACCACTAGCATGTACCAGTACACTCCAACTTGGGCCTTAAATATGGACTATAGAAAGGAAATCTTGACAAGACAGATTTTGGAGTTTAATGGTGACATTCTATGTCTTCAGGAGGTGGAAACACAACTGTTTGAAGACTACTGGCTACCATTGTTGATGAACAAGGGTTACAGAGGTGTTTTCCATGCTAAGACAAGAACAAGAAGAATGAATGAGAAGGAAGCCAAGAAAGTTGATGGGTGTGCCACCTTCTATAAGCAAGATATGTTTTCCCTCCAGGAGAAGAAGAACTTGGATTACACCCAGATTGTTTTGAGTTCCCACCGTTACAAGAAATCTGACGATGTCTTCAATAGATTACAGAGCAGAGACAATATCGGTTTGCTCACGGTCTTCAATCACAGACTGACAAACGAAAAGATTCTTGTTGCCAACACTCATTTGCACTGGGACCCAAAGTTCAATGATGTCAAGACTGTTCAGGTGAACGTCATGTTGGATGAAGTGGAACTGCTCACAAGAAAGGTCTTAAACCTTGAACCAGATGCACCATTTAAGAACATGCCAGTATTAATTTGTGGTGACTTCAACTCTCAGATTGATTCTGCCGTTTATGAATTGATGGCTAAGGGTTATGTAAAGGGGCACAGTGATCTAGATGGTCGTGATTATGGTGACTTCACCGAGCATGGTTTCAAACACCCATTGAGTTTGAGATCAGCATATGACAACATTGGTGAGCTACCATTCACCAACTTCACACCAACATTCACTGACGTTTTGGATTACATTTGGTATACTCCTAATAACTTTTCTGTTAATGGATTATTGGGGAAGGTGGACCAAGACTACCTGGACCATTACATTGGTTTCCCTAACGTGCACTTCCCTTCTGACCATATTCCTTTATTGACCAGATTTCAATTGAAACAGCATAATAAGAAGGAGACACAGGGGAGAAAGGATGTAAAGCCAGAGTTCAGATCATCTAGAAAGACATGATAATGATTTTGGCATGTGTTTTTAGTTTTGTACATTAGTTTGACACTTCATGGTCATGTTTTACAGTTAATCCTACACGTAGTACGTACGTATGTAACATTTGTTTTTGTATCATTTGTCTGCACACATAATACCCCTTTTTCTTCACTTCATCTAGGCAATAGTCCAGGTTGGCAACCAGTTCAAGTAGGCATACTGGCTGGATGGACCCTCCAAACCAAAGGAAATGTGTCTAAAGTGCCAGAAAATACCAACACAACCAACATATAGTGTCAAGTAGATGATGGCAATAATGAGAGAGTTCTTAAAGGATCTAATACTTCTCAAAGGACCCGTGAAGTGGTCGACTAGGAACACAGTCACAAGCATGGCAAAGTATAGGGATGGCAAGTAGTGGTGAACATACAGAACTCTGCTCATCATCAAGAAAGAGCAGAAATGCAATCCCCAGCCAAACATTGGGTAGATACCACCAATGACAAAATTGTTGAGCCTCTTATCACCAGCAGCAAAGTCTCTGATTTGACGCTGGAATCTAATCAAGTAGAACAATACCAGTAGAGCAAACACGATAACACCAACTGACGAGAACCATGTGTTGAAAGGAGAACCAATCAAGAAGTACTTTGGATTCTCGTCACCCCATCCACACAGTCTAATACCAACGTTCAAAGTTGGCCATTGCCAAGCCTGCGATGCTAAGTTGTCCAGTTTCTCTGGATCAGGAATCAAGGCATTGTTGGTAGCCATCATTGCCAAGTTCAACTGGATAAAGTCCTTGAAGAAGTTGGTCTTTGGTAATTTGAAATCTGGTGGTGGAGAAGGCAAATAGTCATTGCTGTGGAATTCAATGTTCCACCAGGTTCTCTTGTCACGTTTGAAAGGAGCACGGACACAGGCAACTTCACCTTGTCTGAAACCCCATTGTGGCAAGCTGTTGCCAGTTTGGGCCAAGTAACAACCAATCTCCTCGTGCTTGAAACGAACAGATGAGGTCAATGGATGCAATCTCAATTTGTCCTCGTCGCCATATTGGTGGATAATCTCAACAATCCAGTTATCCTTTGGATCACCAAAGGTCAAGTTACCGTAACCAGAAACTTCAAAGGCTTGGTTATTGACAGCAGATGGGACATCGTGTGAGTGCAAGTTTCTACCGGTCATCTTATGTATCAATCTCACAGTCATACCATCGACAACGTACTCCATGACGTCCAAGGTGGCATTGAAGTGGTCTCTATCTCTCTGTCTTTGGAAGATCCAGTCATTGTTAGCATCCTTGTGGGAGTAAGTGGTGACTTGTTGTTGCTTGGAACCTTCTGGGTATGTTTGAATATGTGAGTGCAGCAAACTACCACCTAGACCTTGATTCTTGATAGTGACAGTGGAGGTACCAATAGCGATATCTCTCGGACCACCTCCAATGTCAGAGCCAATCAAGTTGGCCTGGAAAAGGGAGGACATGTTCGCATCACCTGGGCCAGAATGGGACAAGAGCTCAAAGTGGATTTTGAAGGCAAACAGGAAAACGGAGAATGGGATAAGGATCAATGTTATCCCACGGGCAATCCAGTGGAAGGTGTATGTGCTCTTCTTGATAGAATAGTCACCAAACTTGTTCCACAAGTCGACAACGGTATAAATTCCAACCAAAGTGATAACAAACAAACCAACCATCTTGGTAGAGATGGCACAACCCATGGAGATACCTGTAAGAATCAACCACTTCCACCACTTTCTGGTGAACTCTCTTTCTCTGATATTCACATTGTGGAATCTGACTAGACAGAACACAGTGGCCACGGTGAAGAACAAAAGGATAGAGTCCAGTAGAATGAACTTACCCAAAGTGATGTAAGAGTTCTCAAAGCACACCATTAAGGTAAATAGCCACACAGATGGCAAAGAAAAGCCAATGGACTTAGCAGTAAAATAGGCCAACGGGACACATAGAGCACTGAACACTGTTTGAAAAAGTCTCATTTTAACATAGTCAATGTAGTCTGGGTATGGGTTACCAGATGGGAAATCCCACGAACCGTTATAGCCAGCTAAGTATCCAGAAAATCCGACAAGCATCTTACCCAAGGGAGGATGGACATCGTGGTAAAACTCATGGCGCAGGTAGTAAGAACCAAACTTACCGAAATGGGCCTCATCCCAAACAACATTGGAATTGGCACCAATCTTGTAGCAACGCACAGCGAAGGCCAAAGCAGTGAAAACGATTGGCATGAAGATACCCTCTGCTTGCAAGAGAGACGACTTGAGCTCATCAACCTCTTTGGCGTGTTCCTTCTTGAGGTCGGTCACACCTTCCAGGGCGGGGTCAGGTTTGTCGCCTGCGTCGAGCTCATGCTTTCTGCTACGCAGTCTATTGGCAATCTGCGCCTCTTCCCTGTTGAACCCAGTGGACATTGGAGACGAAACTGAATGGACTTTGGAAAGGGTTTTGCTGTCAGTGAAGTCTCTCTCTGCTTTTTTTTTTTTGACACGTCGTTTGTTTTTTTTTTACGCGCGTTGAGGGTGGGTGAGCTTGGACCATCTTTCACATAGATCGGTAGGGGCAGTAGAAGTTGGTCATGTGACAAGGAAGGTTTCTGTATGGATTCTAGCTTCAGATCCAGGTACGTGCCCTTCTGTCTTAGATTCACAAGATAGAATCAAGATCATTTTAATTAGGATCCTTCCTTAAATGTATGTATGCTCCTTAGTTGATCTCTTGGGCCACAATCCCTGGTATTATTAGATTGAAAGCATGATACTTTTAGCGATACAACCCACCTCCAAAGTGAAGAAAGGATGAAGTTCAGAGGTATTTTGGGAATCTATGCATAACTCCAAAAGCTCTAGTTCGTAGTATCAAAAAGAATATCTCATTTTCCTTAGACTAAGCTACCTATACACCTAAATTAGATTTAGTCCTTTGGACCAATCATGTTCTCTGGTCTGACCCATTGGTCAAACTCCTCGGAGGACAAGACACCCAACTCCAAGGCAGACTCCTTCAAGGTCAAACCCTTCTTGTGGGCGTTTTTGGCAACCTTGGAAGCAGCATCGTAACCAATCTTTGGGTTCAAAGCAGTGACCAACATCAAGGACTCATGCAAGATCTTCTCAATCTTCTCTCTGTTGGCGACAATACCGTCAACACAGTTCAATCTGAAAGAGTTGGCACCGTCAGCCAAAAGTCTGACAGAAGACAACAAGTTGGAGATCATGACTGGCTTGAAAACGTTCAACTCGAATTGACCAGAGGCACCTGCAAAAGTGATGGCAGAATGATTACCGAAAACTTGGGTGGCAACCATGGTCAAGGCCTCGTTTTGGGTCGGGTTAACCTTACCAGGCATGATGGAGGAACCTGGCTCGTTCTCTGGCAGAGACAACTCACCGTAACCACATCTTGGACCAGAACCCAAGTATCTGATATCGTTGGCAATCTTGTACAAAGAGACAGCCAAGGTGTTTAGAGCGCCAGAAGCCTCAACGATTGCATCGTGAGCAGCTAGAGCCTCAAACTTGTTTGGAGCAGTTTTGAACTCGATACCGGTCTCCTTAGAGACCTGAGCAGCAACTTGCTCAGCGAAACCCTTCTTGGTGTTTAGACCAGTACCAACAGCGGTACCACCTTGAGCCAAGAACTTCAAGTTCTTCAAAGTGGACTCGACACGTTCGATACCGTTGGACACCTGTTGGACATAACCAGAGAACTCTTGGCCTAGGGTCAATGGAGTAGCATCTTGCAAGTGAGTTCTACCAATCTTGATAATGTCCTGGAACTCGTCAACCTTCTTTTGCAAGGACTCCTTCAACAAAACCAACTCTGGCAACAAGTGGTTGGTGATCTCAGTGACGGCAGCAATGTGCATCACGGTTGGGAAAGTGTCGTTGGAGGATTGGGATTGGTTAACATGGTCATTTGGGTGCACTGGCTTCTTGGAACCCAACTCACCGCCTAGAAGCTCAATAGCTCTGTTTGAAATAACCTCGTTGGCGTTCATATTGGATTGAGTACCAGAACCAGTCTGGAAGACAACCAATGGAAAGTGATCCTTCAACTTACCAGCAGCAACCTCATCGGCAGCCTGTTGGATGGCCTGGGAGAGCTTTGGGTCCAAAGTTCCAAGATTCTCATTGACGATTGCAGTGGACTTCTTCAAGATACCGAAGGCCTTGACAACTGGTTCTGGAATCTTCTCTCTCTCACCACCGATCTTAAAGTTCTGGAGAGAACGTTGGGTTTGGGCACCCCAGTACTTCTCAGAAGGAACCTGGAGTTCACCAAAAGCATCAGATTCAACACGGAAGGAAGATTGGGCTCTGCTCATAGTGGCAATGCGGGAGACTAGCGGAGTTCTAACGAGACGGGATGTCAACATTGCGCAAAAGATGCTGAAGTAAAGATGTTAGTATTAACGTCCAATTTATAGCGCACCCAGGGCAGGAGAGACTCGGGATAAGATCCTTCAGCCACCTGATGCAGTGGGCGAAGTAGTACATTCTTCACCATTGATACCTGGGTATGTCTCCCACTCTCACTGTAGTGAGGCCATCTGTACTTAGGTGTCACTTACTGGCTGCTGTTCGCTGGAATGTGGTGTGGAGAAGAGAAACAATTTGTTGATCCCACTTTCACCATCTACCCAGGACCTTCGAGGCCTCTCCGTTCAAGGCTCCGAGTCACGGATCCGGCCGGGTGGACAGTGAAGCTTTTGCTTATGTAATATCGCCTAATTCTACGATTTCCCAATTTGTTCTACAAATCATTAACAGAGCATGCATCAAAGAATAAATAAACCTTTAATTGGCACCCTGTGCATAATAGTGCAAGTATGCAGTCAAAGTCTTGGTGCCCTCAATGTAGTTGCTCACGTCAATCTTCTCGTTGGTTGAGTGAGCACCATCGTCACCTCTACCTAGTGGAAGGAGCAATACTGATGTTTTCAACTCCTGTTCAAAGGTCAATGTTATTGGGATAGAACCACCTTCTCTAGTCAAGTCTGGCTCAACACCCCAAACTTCCTTGGTGGCTAGCTTAGCAGCAGTGAAGTTCTCGTTGAATGGATCTGACAGCCAGTAGTCACCATCGTGGATTAAGTCAACCTCAACTTGGTTTGGAGAGTCTAATCGCTTAAAGTGCTCCAAGACATGCTCCTTAACCAACTCAGTCAGCTTCTCAGAGGAAATGTCTGGAACAGTTCTGATGGAGAATTTACCCCTAACTTTAGCTGGGATAACAGTCTTAGCACCAGCCTCGTAAAAGGCACCTTCAACACCGTGGATAGATAGAGAAGGGTATCTCCATCTGTGTTGCAAGATTGACTTCTTGTTCTTGTACAACGCGGTGTTCGAACCAGTGGCTTGGTTCAAGACATCAACATCAAACTCAATGTCATCGTACAGCTTATCTTCCTTTTCAGTCAATGGGGCAACTTGCTCATCAACTCCCTTGATCAAGATCTTCCCCTTGGTATCAACCAAACCGGCAAGCAATTTGACCAAATCATTCAATGGCTCAGCAACAATACCACCAAACAGCCCAGAATGCAAGTCAGCGTTTGGACCACGAACAGCAATCTCATAGTAGTTAACTCCTCTCAGCCCATATGTCAAGACTGGCTTAGTGGTACCCAACCAGTAGTTGTCAGATATGGTAACGGCATCGACACCCTTGAAGTATCCATTGGCCTCATCTGCAATCAACTTGTCCAAACCAAGGGAACCAGACTCCTCCATACCTTCAAAGCAAGTTATCAAGTTCACAGGCAACTCCAAACCAAGCTCATTGTGGGCCTGGATGGAGTTCAACCAAGCGACAACTGGACCTTTGTCATCAGAGGAGCCTCTGCCATAAAGCACGCCGTCCTGCTCGACTAATTGGAAAGGATCGGTGTTCCAGCCATCCTCCTTCAAGGCAGGTTGGACATCATAGTGGCCATACACCAAGATAGTCTTCTTGTTAGGGTCAGAGCCAAATCTGGATAGGATAACAGGAGGCAATTGCAATTGCGGGTCAGCAACTGGTGGGGGCTGGGTACCCAGCTCCTTCAATTGAACGTCTTGAGCGCCTAGCTTGATGAGTTCGTCTCTGAGGAAGTGTGCCGTCTTGACAACCTGTGGTCTCAGGGATTCGTCACCAGAGACACCAGGAATCTCCACAGCGGAACGTAGACGCTGAATGAACTGTGGTTTTAGTTCGTTGATCTTTTCAAATAGAGGCTTGAATTCAGTGGACATATTTCTTCTCAATGCGAAGTTCGAGAGTTGCTTGAAGAGCATTTACAAGGAGAGAAATTGATTCAAGATGACGAAATTGTCAGTTATTTCGCCACTTTGCGTGTCGCACCGCCGAACGGTTTCGGAATTACTTCCTTATTGGGAAAGTGAAAGTGGGTAATGGTGGGCAGACCCACTACGATCTTTATACTCTCTAAACTCTATTCTTCTATTGTCTATAATCTATCAAGTCACTAAAACCTATCGAGTCTCTAGTTGGGCATGCCATCTTTATTACCACCAATTTACGTCTCATCATGGTAGACCTACTTGGCTTGTAGCAGTGCCGGAGTAAATGACACTAGCTTATGTTGGTATCTATTGATCCGCATCTATAAAGAGTTGGTAATCTTCAGGAAACACTACAACTGTTAACAAATTACAGTTCTATTACCCATTATCTCCTATGGAGCATGGATTATAGGTGGGTAGGTGGGTTCCAAGTTTCCTTGATGCTATTACTTTGCTTCTGATTCTTCCGTTATATAAGTACTGATGGTGAAAAAAGGTAACACTACAAGAGGAAGATCCATGCTTCAAAGTTCCTTTTTAAGTCTTAATGCTACATTCCAAAGGAGACTTTGCTGTTCAGCATGACAGAAAGTTCTCGATTTGAGGGTGACAGGAATTCAGTAAGTAGTGTCCCTACCGAGATTTCAATGTCACCAAAAGCAAGCAAAAACTCCACACAGTGCACAGCATTACTGTCAGGTAATCCCGCTCTCCAAGGATCTTAGATCAAGAAGAGATCCAATCAATAGGCTAATCTGATGCCATATTGCTTGTTACAGTGCCACCTTCTTCCCGAACCATCTCAAATGCAGCAGTATCAATTCACCTATATCCCACCACCACAGCCACATTATCGTGGACCCTTCGCTCCACAACATGGATATGCCAATGTTCCTACTCGCACTCTACAGTTCAGTGATTATCCATCAGTTATCAACCCAGCAGGGTATCAGCCACCTGGTCCTACGCGCATAGGACCTGTTTTCAACGAAGACATTATGAAGAAGGTGGGATCTAAACTCTTGAAAGGGTTCAGGAAATTCCTATAGACAAAATATACGCTACAAAAGAATAATGTCAAAACCAGAGAATAAAGAGGTGTTAAATACGAACAGTTTCATAGAAGACTCCCAGAAGATACACGGTGTCTCCAGATGGAGTTCTGGTCAGGGTAAGGATTATGGCCAGTCAACAAGTTGTTTCTGATAATCTCGAGATCCCTCTCTGTGAAGCCTATTTGGTTTTTCATATACCCTTCAACAGAGCCATACTTGGTGTTCAGTAAATCAACTGTAGCAACCATACTCTCATATTTGGAACTAATGAGGTTCTCGAACATCTGCTCTGGAGTCAAACCCAATTGGAAAAGTGATGTGTCATCGCCATTGGCGGAAGCTTCATCGATTTTCTTCTCTAGAACTTCAAACAAGGTCAAGAATTCCTTCTTGATGGCACCGTGGTCTGGTCTGAGACCAATTGTGGTCAGTTCGTACTCCTTTGCAACTGTATGGGTATCAACTTTGAGCAAGAGCAAGATCAGCATGGCCATGACACCAGTTCTGTCCTTGCCTGCCTGGCAGTTGAAGACTAATGGTTTGCCTGGATGGTCTCTGATAAACTCAAACACCTCTTTGAAAGCAGCAACACCATATTGCAGGGCATCCCTGTAGACATACTTGAAAGTGTACCATGAGACCAAGAGATTTCTGTAACGCAGTGCAATGGCTTGGGGTGACAGGTCAGCTGTGTTGTAGACTGGAACATTCCTGCAATCAATTCCTTCAATGTCCAACCCACCAGCCTTCTTATACTCTCCCGTAGATCTAAAGTCAAAGAATGTGGAGACCCCCAAATCACGAAGCTGCTGTTTTCCCCTTTCGGTAACAGTAGAAGGGTTGGCAGATCTGAAGATTAGCCCAGCCTTAACGTAACGATTGTCCCCTGTCTTCCAACCTCCAAGGTCTCTAAAGTTTGCAATTCCTTCAATATGTCTCCATCTTGGTAAATGTGACACAACTTTCGTTGAATCTCTAAATCTTTCTGTGTCATTGAGAGTATGGAGCCAGTTAACAACATCAGAAGTGACTTTATAATTCCAGTTGACATGGCCTCTCTTAGTCAAAGGCAAGTTGAATGGGTTGATCTTCTTCTTGTTCTCGTCAATGACTTGCTGATGACCGTAGAAATTGTGATCTGCATACGGGATCAGAGTCAATGTGTGTCTTGAACCTAAAAGATTTGCAAAGTTAGTTGAGTCCTCAACTGGAACGATATGGTCTGCTAGTCCATAGATACTCAACACCTGGATCTCACCATCGAGGAACTTGATTGGCTCCAGATCCTGTGAGCCCAAATCGATAATCTCACCCTTGAGGATTTTGATGTCCTGATATTTCCCCAACCTGTACTGATTCAAATACGCATCGCCGTACTTCTTCTCACCAAACTCCACTAGCAGCAGGTTCGACTTGAACCTTCCTGCTGCATTGACCAAGTTAGGGACAAACTGGTACGGCTCACCCTTGTCCATCTTCTCTTGCTGCTTCAATGCCCACACAAACATCGCTACAGATCCTCTGGAGTGTGCAATGATGGAGTTCGGAATCAAGTTGATCCCGATCTGGTCGAATTGCGCACCTTTGGCAAACACATCCAAAACAAGTTCAATGTCCTCAATGTCTTGTGAGACTTTTCTTCCAAACTCGACATCCTCATTGGCCTGTGAATCACCACAACCTCTAAAGTCGAATCTAAAACTGTACATGCCCAATTTGGTGGCTAACTCCTGGGCCAAAAGGGCCTGGTAGCAGTAGTTCTTGTGTCCACCTTTGCCGTGGAGGATGAGTGCAAGCTTGTGCGTAGGAGGGTAGTGCTGTTCTGTGGATGTTGGATTCTTGATCAGTTCGTCTTCGGGGATCATACTCGTTGGAGGACAGGTCAGGATACCCACCAACCCCTGTCCATTAGTGTCCCTTGAGAAGGGGATGGAGACAGAAAGGAGCCTCTCGTTTGGTTTGAGACTGTAGTTTGTACAGACATTGGCAGGAAGCCTTGTCACTGTGGGTGTTGTATCACTCATTGTACTTCAATTGTATGCGCAGTATATATACTGATAATAGTTGGAGAAGGAAGAACAGAACGACATCTGAAACTTCTTCTTATAAAACTGGGGTTTTTACGAACTCATCTGCGGTGCAGCCTCGGCAAGTCTCGATTAATCTGCTCTCGGAATTTCGGGATGTGCGACGGAAATACTATCGAGGTCTTTACAGTTCACTTCTACATTTTTGGAGAGATTCTGCCAACAAACCCGAGATCAACAATGTATGAAGTTAGCTATTCACCTCAAATATCGAAAAAAATCAGCTTATAAATGCGCCCTTCTGCGAGGTTACTTCAGTGCTATGTCCGAACAGGGCGTGTCTACTCACAGTCGATGCGCCGATATCGCGAGAACCCGCACTTCCTTTCCCTTTTGGACACAGTCAAAAAGGATCTGGACTTCACTCCACGGTCTTTATTCCTTGTACACAGTGCTGTGTTGACGCCACATATGCCTGAGAGGGTTGAGGAATTGATTGTTCAATACCCGGACATACAGTTGGTGAGTGTTGCGGTGGACACGAACCTGGGGGACTACGTTTCAGAGGTTTGGTCTGATGAATTGATACAGATCAAGGACTTTACGAAAGAGGAGGCAAATAGTGGAAGACGCTGGTCCATTCCTGACAAGAAAATCAATGTACAGTTCAACGGTGGAATAACGGCCTCATTGGCGACTTCTGAAGCTGCCGTTATGCATGTGGGTAGAGAAGGTACTCCGACGATGTACTTTCGAGGTGTGAAAAGCAGCATCACTCATGATGTAATCAATGGTGAAAGTCTGATATCTTTGTCAGTCAACATTCCACTTTCAATTTCGAGTCAACCATTCAAACACTTCTCCAATCTGAGCCCACTTAATTCACAGAAACATCATCATTTGACTATCACCAAGGCCCAAAACAACCTCTTGCTAGGTTTGAACAACGATTATCTCAGTCCACCAAAGGTGTTGATGGCACTTCTTGAGGCAAACGATGCTGCGAGTGAGCAGGTAAATGTATTTGCGCAAGTCACCAATACGGACACAGGAACAATGAACAAGTATGAAATCCTTGCTGGTGGTGGTGAATGGGGTAGTGGTTCTGATATTCTAGTGTTGAAAGGATTGGATTTGGGTGTATTTGACAATGTCAATAGTCCTTATCGAGTTGAATTCCAATTGGTTAATCAAAGAAAAAGTCGTGTTTTCACTCCAATCGATGATGGAGTCTGGTTTGAAATTTCAGCGTTTGATCCTCCAGCTAACCAGCTCAAAGCCAGGAAGATGTGGCCTATTCATGGTGTGTTAATTATGAGTTCAACAAAAGGTGTGACTGTGGATGGGAAACATTATAATTCACCTCACGAGATGGCTATGTACCCAATATTAAACGCCTAGTTCCCTCCGTATCCAAACAAGTTAATAAAGTCAACACCATCGACCTCATCTAATTGCCAATCTTCAGCTTCCACCCAACCAAAATCATCATCATCGTCCATTGGGAACCTCATTGCATCTGGGTATACAATCCCGTACTCCTCTTTCAAGATACTGTAGGCTTCTTTACAGCAGGTCTCGTCATATCTTACACCTTTCTCTCTGAGCTTGATGATAGCATTGGCCCTTTCTCTGTCAAAAAAACTCAGTGGTACCTCCGTTGGGTCAGTGAAAGGTGTGGTATATAATCCATAGATTGCGTCACTCTCAGTTCTGTACTCTATTGGGTCGAACAGCGCATTCTGGTGTTGGTGACGGGACACAAACCGAGGTCTATGGCTCTCCATCTGTCTCTCCATGTCAATGGCGAAAAGACTCACTTCAAACACTTCGAGGTAGCCAAATACAAATGACATCATGGGAAAGTTTCTAGGAATCGACATGCTTAGTCCAAGATTGTAGTAGGCTCTTCTGTTGTCTGTGAAGAAATGTTTGGAGACGTAATAGGGAAACTGTCTCATGTTCTTTAAGTAGGTCTCAGTGGCCAAGAACCCAATGCTTGGAGCAGTATAAACCATCGTCATCCAGTTTGTCAACGGTGAAAAGATCATAAGGTACCAAATCAACACATAGGAGAAGATGGTGAAGCCTAATTTGGGTAAAGCAAATGGAGCATTGAGGATCAAAGAGATGGTCTTTTGTCTTCTCGAATGGGTCAATCTGAAGAGTGGAAGCTTCGCACGGAGCACAGTGGAGGAGTACCCAGCCTCAGAGAGCATCACACTCTGTAACACATTGTGCAGACCAGACATCACCACATTGGTTCTCCACTGGGCATACCACTCGATCCAAAGAAGATAGTCCCAAACACCCCGGAATGGGAACATGAACCACAAGGGATTGATGCTGAAGTAGATAATGAAGAGTGGCAAGGCCCACCAGAAGGTAAAGAGCACTCCTAGGACAAAATGGATTGAATGGACCACAAGGAAAGTTGGATACATCCCCAAGAACCTTCTGTCATTAATCACCACCACAATGGCCTGGAAGAGGATGGCATGTTAGTACAAGAAAAGGAGCTTAACAGGGTGTACTCACTCGGGAAAGGTAAGAATTCTTGATCACATCATCAAGTAACATGTCTAGTGCAGAATTCAGTCACTTCTTATTGCCCCTTGATCCCAGGATCAAGCACATAATCCGCAGAT
Organism: Barnettozyma vustinii; assembly: GCA_030569515.1. NCBI lineage: Eukaryota > Fungi > Ascomycota > Saccharomycetes > Phaffomycetales > Phaffomycetaceae > Barnettozyma > Barnettozyma vustinii. The sequence continues at coordinate 119,734 of JAJMLD010000023.1, forward strand.
CTCTGGCTCCACATGCTTTTTGTGTTTTGTGTCAACTGTCAAGTGTCATCGTAGCTTATATAAGCAAAATCCCAGCTCGGAGGATATTGATCCGAACATGATAACATAATCAATACGCATGATTCATGGCAGTAAATTCCTAAGTTGAATCTAGAGTCGACATTTTGGAGGGACTGGAGCAGATTCCCCGAAGCTTCACGATCCTGGGAATCAACATTGCTATTCGGAGTTTGTTTGAATCAGATCTGGTTCTGATCTGAACCGGTGAAGCGAGAATTTAAGATCACTAACATGAAAATGTGGCCAATCAGGACACACAGCTCTGGACAGTGTATATCAATAACAGGGAATCGTTAATGAGACAAGAATTGGCCTTAAATTAGCCTTTGAGCACCTACAACATAATTCTAAGTATCTGAAGACTGAAATATAAATGCTAATCTTTTGTTTGGGTGTATAAAAATGAGTACACTAGACGTTTAATTCTATATCTATCTCTTGGCTCCGTCGAGGTGGCATAATTGAGCCTTAAGCCTCTTAATTGATGAGGCAATCATTGCTCAAAGTCTTCATTCATTGGAAAGTCTGGGCTAAACTGTAAAAACTCAACCCAAGGTCATAATGCTACTTATTGAAACCACTGGATAATTCAAACCTGCTTTGAAAATCGTTAAAAACAGTTTTGCATTGACTAGACCTGACCTGATCCCTCATCTTCTCCAAGTGGCATATCAACTATACCATCCAGCCAGAACAGTTGTGTAAAGACACACTCAGCAGAAACACCGTTAGGAAGGGCAGCTTCAGTATTAATTTTGCCGAAGGTGCTATCATTGCTAGACCCTTGGTCCCTTGGTGGTGAGAAATTCTGCTATTTCTTTGAAGAAATGACCAAAGATTGACTTGAGTGGTTGGTGACCTGAGAAGGCAGAAAATGCCGCTAGCAAAGTTTCCAGTGGTGGAACCTTCAAGGTGTTACACATCACCAACTTCCATGTTGTCTTGAACTATGATCAAGTTTCAGGGGCCGGCTGTTCTCAAAACGCCATGTGCTGTGTCAAACATTTCAGGAACCCCAAGCCAAAAACCAGCTGCACTTGACTGAAGCAACCTGAACTTCTAAGACTACGACGATCAAGGGCAGTTGCACTATTGCTTACGAGGTGTTCAGCTGCAGTATCTGGAACTCAGCTCGGGCTTTTGGATCATTATCAATGTGACTTCCCAGAATTGCTGGTCAACAACTCTTTGAAGTTTGTAATTGACCGTAGTCATGGGAAAAACGTGGACTATGACTTTGTTAACCTCACTGCGGAGATTATTGACCATGACAAAAACCTCTACATCAGCTATGAGAGCCATATTGAGTTCCAAGAGTCCATCTTCATAGACTTGGAGATGTACTTTAAAGACATCCCATTCGTCTCGGTCCTACACGATTCTTTCCCATGCGCCCAGATCGTCTCCCCACCTTCTTGATTCACCAACCTGTACGACTAGAATCTGGAGTTGATGCAAGAGCTGTTTATTGGTAACGGCTGGCTGCCACCTTCCAGGGTCACAAGAAGCACTCAGCTGCCTATACTTTCAACATCTAAGTGAACTCCAATGCTTCCAATGACTACTCTTACTGGAGCATGACTGAGACCACTTTGAGTCTTTGACACTTTTTAGATGATCAGATTCCTTTTCTGAGATGGTCAAGTCAGAGGCAGCTGTTCAGAATGCCTAGATCAGGCCCTACATTCTATGCGTCACTAGCGATGCTCTTTCAAACCAGGCAGAGGCACCACCAAATGCAACTTTCCGAGCCATTATTGCCGAGAACATCACTGTTTCTTAACTGTACGCAAACTCACTGTGTGGACTGCCTCTCTATGTCCCTGATTGTACACAGCAGGGAAAGTGCAGTAACAACCACTGATATTTCATTTCTTCGACTAACGTGCTCCGAGATTATTGACTACACATGATCATCATACCCATTTCCTGCTTTATATTATTCTTCTGTCTAGAGAACTACTCTGATTCGGTGAGTCTTCGGTATACCGATTTGTACCCAGGTTGAGATGCAGTAGATACAAAAAAGTCTACACCAAAACAAAGTGATTTCTCAAATTAATGTAAATTAGTCATCTCAAGGCTCACAGAGCCACTCGTCATTAACAACGTCCTTCATGGTTGGTCTCTTTCTGATATCTCTGTGCAAGATCTTCTCAATCAAGTTCAGTGTCCCAGTACTCATTACAAACGGAATTCTCAACTCCCCCTCCATAATCTCATCCACATTGTAGAACGGATTCTCCTTGTAAATCAACGTGTAGATCAAAATACCCAATGACCAAACATCCTGTGGCTTACCCTCATACGGCTGACCATTCAAAACTTCAGGTGCAGCATAATCCAACGTGCCCACAAACACATCAAATGGGCCCTGTTTGATATATGCGGCCGAACCAAAATCAATCAACTTGATTACACCATTGCTGTCAATAATCAAATTCTCATCCTTGATATCTCTGTGAACGACACCATTGTTGTGCAAGTGGTTCAATGCACTGGCAGCTTGTTTGATAATGGACTTGCACTCAGCTTCAGTCATTGTATCCTTCAACTCAATCATATCAAACAAATCAATCGCAGGTATAGGAAAACCGTGTTGGGGGATCTCGATATAATAGTAATCATCATCCTCAAAGAAGTCGATCAGTCTCATGATATTTGGGTGTGGGTTGTTATTCAAAGTCGCCATGATTTGAATCTCAGATGGGATGGTACCCAGCTTTCTATCACGCACCCAGGTATCAACCAAGATTCTCTCCTTGATGATCATCTTGATAACAACCTTGTAGCTTTGATCATTCTTGTTCTCTGCAAGGACAACCTTACCATATGCACCCTGGCCCATACCTTTCAAAACTTTGAACTCCTTAAAGGACTTCTCACGTCTCTTCTCACCAATAACCTTTGGATAGTACTTCGATGTGGACTTGTGTCTCTGAATGGTATCATTCTCAATCTCCAGCAGCTTCCCCTCATCCATACTTGAGTCCAGAATCTTATACGATTCCACATTGACATCACTGGGTTTCTTCTCAATAGATGTCAATGGCGATATCAGATTTTTCAAATCGGAACTGCTTGACTGCTTGGAAGACGTGATTGATAATGATCCCGTGGAAAAACTAGTTGCTGAAGAAACTGAAGAGGACGATGCATGCTTGGATCTCACACTCGGAGAGCGACTGATTGAAGGAATTTCATTCTCATTGAACAAAGACATCTGGTTCGGTAAATCACCATGTTGGGCAAATTCTCCCTCCAAATTGGTGGAGCTCCTTGACTTTGAGTCAGGCTTCTCAGACCCTTGACCTTCATCATCAACCTTGAAGGAGACCTTACTCTTTTTGTTCAAGTTTTCACCGTAAACTGTTCTAGAATGAGTAATCCACAAAACTAGGCTGTCTGTCTGTGAGCATCTCAATTGGATATCAATCTTGATGACGGAACCATCTGAGTGTACACCATCAAGACCAATGGAATCCAAAAATGAGTCATGACTCTTGTTCTGAATCAAACAGTCCATCTGTCTGAAGAAATGCTCAGGAAGAACAAGTCCAGGGATAAGCTTCAAGTTCTTTAAGTTAGTGGCGATAAAATCCATAATCTTGTCAAAGCTAGGAATGATCTTGGTTATTGGTTGGTTGATCAACTGTTTCTCATTGAACCCAAAGAGATTCTTGGATATGGATTCATTAAAGGACATCAATTTATGATCAGAGGAGGAAATGATGAAAACTCCAGCGATGTAAGGCATAGTATGAATTTTCAACTTGGCCTTGGATTGGTTCTCATCGATAACTTTAGAAGTAATGGCACATGGAATGTTGAAGCCTGATTTCTTAATGGTGAAATATCTCTGCTCGTTGATTGCCTGCGAGTCCAATATCGTTCTGGGTATGTTACTGCTCTCATTCTCCCCCCTCGATTCCGACATAAACACATCAAAATTGTTGATTACTTCATTCATAGTCTTGGTCTGGGAAATGTTGTTGAAGAAATTACCACCGGATATCTTCTTAGAAGATTCAATGTCAAAGGTGTCAAAGTTCACAACAATATCCACAGAGTCACAAGGTACCTGGTCAAACATGCAAATGATCAAATTCCCCTTCTTCTTAGCCCAAAGAGAAGCCCAAGTTAGTTTGTTGGCCGCTTTAGCAATTGCAATAATTTCACCAGAGAAAATAATCTCGTTCTTGGTGAATGAATTCTCAATCAATTTGTTAAAGACGAAATCTCTGGAATCAGGGCTGATCAAATCCAACAATGTCAACCTTCTCAAGGAATTCTGAGAAATTCCAAACACTAAGCATGATAAATCATTCGCAGCCTTCAAGTTCCATGGATCGGACAATTCGCATGTAAACACTGCCTGAGGGGAGGCGTTTCTCTGAGAAGAATGGAAGAATTTGTTCGATGCAGTAGCTGGTGTCCGTGGTTTTGGCGAGGTAGGGATATTGAGGGATGAGAGAGCCAAAGTGGAAGCCCCTTTATTCAGAGATATGATTGGTGTCTGGGCAATGGATTCATAGAAGGGAGTAGCTAGTGCATACAACAGCTTCACCTTCAGTTGTGATTCTGAATCCGGATCGTTCTCTTCATCTTTGTAAGACGTAAGTGATAAGTCGTGGAGGTTCATTGCCAGTTCCTTCTTCGTAGTTGAAGTGCTGTCCTTCAGCTCGTTCTCGCTCAGGATCTTGATCAGTGTTTTGAGGCCCATACTTGTTTGTTTATCACTCTTGTCAAAAGTGGATTTGGTTGGTGTTGATGTCTTTGACGCTAGAGCTGAGGAGCTGCCAGAAGTAAACAATGCTGATAGGGCAGCAGATGAAGCATTTGATCTGATATTAATCCTCTTCTCGCTCTCCTCCGAGTTACCCTCAGATGTAAGTTGGTTGATAAAATTCTCAATGTCAAGGTTGACCCCTGTTGAATTGCTGAAGTCAAAATCGGTATCCTTGCCATTCATCAAATCTGGTCTGTCTAATAGAATCTCTAGGGATCTCTTCAATATGGAGAGACGTACTGCCAAACTGTTCGGAGATAAATGTGCATACGAGTATGCATGCGTGGACTCTTTTGGGAACCTCAAAAGGTCTGACAGACTCAGGGAAAGCTTGGAAAGACCACCTGTGTTAAGACTGGAACGGTTGGACACAACTTTGTTGCGGTGTATCAGTTGTCGAAGAGGTTGGTTTGTATTGATAGGGTCAGGGATTCTGGATTTGAGAAGTGAATCTTTCACAGGAGTCTGACTGTTCTGGTCCTCTGGCTCCTCATCCTCATCGTTATAAAGGTCAAACAAACTGGAACCGTGATTTCCATTACTATGGTTGGCAATGCTGGGAAGCTGCTGGGATATGGTGATGTTGTCATCATCAAGGGGCACCAGTGTGGTGGCCTGTTTGGGCGGCAAGGCGCTCTGGAAGCCTGCAGCGGGTGTCTTCTGTTTGAGAGGGCCACTGGAGCCACTGAGAGGGCAGGCGTAGGGCATGTTAGATCTGAGAAGAGCTGCTAATTCACGGGATTTTCTGATGTGAAGTTGTCAATTATTAGCTGACAGTCTGTGTTAATGTCTTTTTTTAGTCTGGAGAAGACAAAAAAAAATGAGGCCAACCTTGAGAAAAAGAAAATACGGCGGTAGCGCACACTGCGGACTTCTGATTACCGCATTGGGATATCAAGCCTCACCGGTACGAGCCACACAAACTTTCGCGAAAACTCTGGTTTCATCCACAAGTCGCAGGCCCGTTTGATCTTTCTCAGATTGTAAACTTCTCACCACCACCACTTATCTTCTTTGTTGGCGCTAACACTTTGAGATCGTCATCTGCCGCTCTCACACGCAGAGCTCAATAGCCACCCCCTTCCCTCCCCCCTCCAGCAGCAATCACAGCCGCAAACCCCCACCATTCCCATTCGTTCCCAGTCACCTTTTTTTAAGAGACTGTACACTCCTCTTGTGCGGAGATACCAGCTACAACTAACAACAATGGACTGGAGAGCAGAGCTCAGTAACAGCGACCGTGCCAAATATGTGGGCATCTACATGCAGGCAATGAAGGAGGTAATTATTGCCAGCGGAAGCATGGTTGACGTTTCCAAGATCAAAGCCACTGCTGAGGACTTTGAACGCCAATGCTACCAGAATGCCACATCAAGGCCATACTACAACCAGATCTTCAAGCAGAAACTTGTTAGTATGAAGCAAGCTTTGCAGCAGCAAGAGCTAAAGAAGCAACAAGGAATGGTACAAGGATCAATGAATATGCCGCAACAACAACAGTTGAATCCGCAACAGGTGTTGGCTGGAGCGGGACAGATGAATCAAGGCCAGATAAGCTCTTCACAGACTCAAGCATTTCTTGCTCAGCAAAGTCAGGCTAGACAGGCTGCTCAATTAAGAGCTCAGCAGCAGCAACAACAACAACAACAACAACAGCAGCAGCAGCAACAACAACAGCAACCCGCCTCTGGCAACAACATGAACCAGTCAAATCAACAGAATCTTCAAGGTGCAAAGCCAAACCCCACGGCTGCAAGTGCTCAGTCCGCCAGATTTCAGCTCATGAAGACTATTCCAATTCCATCTGCTTACTTGCAGAGGATCCCGAGCTTGCCTCCTAATGTCAACACATGGCAGCAAGTTTTTGAACTGGTTGCGAATAAGGGAATTAGTCCAGAGTATATCGGCATCATTAAGCAGGCCTACAGTTATCATGAACAGCAAGTAATGAAACAGAGACAGCAGCAGCAACAGCAACAGCAGCAGAACATTACTCAACAGAACAAGGCCACTAATTTCAACAATAGCGGCAATGGTGTCAGTACTGGAGGTAACATTTCTGGAAATGATATCAATGCCCAATTTGCTAGACAACAACAGGATATGAGAAACAGGGCTCAGATTGGTAATCAGGCCCAAGCTCAACAACAGGCTTTAAATCAAATCCCATCCCAAGGCCTCCCCAATAATTCCCAGTTGCCACCATTAACTCCTGAGATGCAGCAACGGTTGACTGCCAGTGCCATTCAGCTGTTGCAGAAGTTGCAGAATGAGCGCCAGTTGCCAGCAGATATGACCAATGAACAGAAAAATGCTTTCATCAAGAGGGTGATTACTCGTCAGCAGCAGGCTAGATTGGAAGCATTCAGACAGCAGCAGTTGAACAACAGCGCCAACAACCAGAATGGTGCCAATGCTAATGTCCCAAACTCCAATCAACAGGCTCCTCCTCCGGTCCAAGTGCCTCCTCAAGTCCCTCAGTTTAATCAAAACTGGAGCAAAAATCTGGGTGGTAACAGCAGCAACAACAACAACAACAATAATAATAATAATGGATTGGATGTCAATGACCCGTTGAGTACATTGAGTACCCAACAGCTGGATGCCAGAAGAAAGCAAGTTTTGATGCAGCAAAGGGCAGTGCAGATGCAACAGCAACAGCAACAACAGCAAATTCAGCAGCAACAGCAGATCCAGAAGCCAAGCTCTGCACCTGCTGGTGGGAATAGTGCCCAAGGTATGGGTCGTTTCGAGCAGACTGAGGAGGATCGTCTTCAATTAAGAGCCATCTTGGCAGAAGCTTCAAGAATTCCCCTCAACTTAGAGGATATCACGGACAGGCTCACTCTGGAACAGAAGAATAGTGTAAAGTCAAAGGGTGTTAATCTATTGTATCCTCTATTGACTATGATTGAACAATTGGTCCCTACGTTTTATGCTCTTACGAAGAACGCAGAGGCAGTCAAGAAGTTGTTGTCGATGAGATCTATGGTAAAGGAGGTAATTGAAGGTTTGGAGAGGAACAGGTATTTTGCAACTCCTGAGACTTTGGAGAGATTGAAGGAGCGTGCTCAGCAGTATGGTGCTTTTGTCAGGGCAGAGTTATCAAAGAGATCGGCTCAGAAGCAGCAGCAGGCTACCAATGGAGCTAGTCAGGGCAACAATGGAACCAATGGAGCTGGTGCTAATATGAACATCAATACCCAGATGACACCGCAACAGCTGCTGCAGAGAGGTCAACAGCAACAGCAACAGCAGTCAGTTGTCAACCCTCAGTTGACACCTCAACAGTTATTGCAACGCCAACAGCCACAACAGAGCCAAACTTTGAGCAATTTTCAGCAGAACGGCAATCCGCCACATGCTCAGTTCATTCATAACAACAACGGTGCTATTAATGGTCCTAATAATGATGGCAATGCGATCCAGGGTAGAATCAACACCCCCGATGTGGTCAATAGAGGTAGTCAGCAATTGAGCTCATCGCCAGCTTTGCCAAATGGTAACTTTAATGGTGCCCAAAACTTCAATTCTCCACAGATGCCCAACGCTCAACCTTATCATCCTCAAGCTCCGATGGTTGGTAATTTTGGAAATCAGCCAGCGATGCAAGCTGCTTTGCAACAGCAGCAGATGCTACAGCATCAACGGTTGGGACAGCCACAACCACTAGTCTCCACTGCCTCCCCACCAAAGAAGCAGCCTGCTAAGAGAAAGACCACAAAGGCTACCACTAAGAAAACACCGGGAAAGACAGGCTCCACCCCAACACCTGCTTCCACTTCCACTCCAACAACTGGTGCTCCAACCCCATCTGTTCCACCGACTGCCCCAACACCTTCCAGTACTTCTGGCAGTATGAACACTGTAACAAGTTCTCTAATGAAGAAGGAACAAGAAGTTATCATCAAGGAGGACCAGAAGAAGAAGACGTTCATTGAAAAGAGATCTAAAAGACTCGAACTATTCTCCTCCAAGCCAATTGATTTCTTGGCTGCTTCCCTTGCCAACCTGTTGGAGCTGCCGGATGAGGAGAGTAGAATCATTTCTGACTCTAAGAAGCCTACTGATTCAAAGGTGGCAAAGGGTCTGACTCCATCCACCATATTGCAAACACCATTGACTTTCTCCAATCCTGCAAAGACTCCAAATTCCTCTACAAAGAACAACGTGCCTCATCATACAGCCAGTTCTTCCCAAGGTGCCAAGTATGGAAACACTTACATGTCACCAAGATTGTCTCCAAACTCCAAGGCTGATGATGCCAATGTTCAACTGAAGTGGGCTCCTAAGGTTAGCAGAGAGGCTATTGGCGCTGCTTTTAGTGAGGTTGAAGAGATCAAGAAGTTGGTGTTTGATGAACCTGAAACTAATACCGTGAAAGTCAATAATATTCTAACTCCACCTCCAGATGAGCCGAAGCATAATTATGGCGACTTCAAAATTGATGGTGATAGACGCTTTAAGAAAATCAAAATTGATGATGAGAGTAACTTCTTTGATGAGAATGATGAGTTGTTGAATGATGATAGAATGTGGTACAAGGACTATGTTTGGAATGATGTCGTGAATTGAAGTTACATATGCAATAAAGGAAAAGAAAAAAGCGGATGACTGTTCTAATAATTTAATGTGTGTAAATATGGTGTAATACATTGTAGAGACTTCAAAGTTTGAACAGCCAGTCCAACTTTTGATCATTTGCGACGTCTTGTTGCTGTTCGTTGATAATATCCATTGCCAAAAAGCTTGTGTCGTTCAACAATTGTTCAAAGTTGAATGATAAAGGATCAAAAGCAGTATCAGAGGTGACGGGAGGAGTGTCCAACCCTGGTGAAACAGCAGGTAAGGGGTCCGACAAAATGTTGTCAAAAGATGGTGTATTGTAGCTAGGTCTGTCCTTAAAGGAAGGATCCCAAATTAAACCATCTCTGGTGTATTCATTTTCCCTCAAGATGATACAATCATTGATCAAGTTGGAAAACTGATCCAAATCAGCCTTGTTTAAACTAACCAGATTGTTCAAATTATCAAGCTCACTCAACAGATTATCAGGATTCAATTTCAATCTTACTCTTTCTAAAAGTCTGACTCTAGCAGTTGGGTCGCCAGGGTATCTGTTATTGATAAATGAAATTGTATCTCTGATACACTTGAATCCGTCCCTCTTGATACTTCTCAAGTAGAACTTGAATCTGAGAGAAGACTTGAATACCAGATAGTACTGTCTTCCCAGTGTGTTCTGCATCATGACAACCATGCCCGTGGCCACCTTGAACACAGCAGAAGTGAGTTCTGAGAGTCTTGCCGAGTTCTCAGTTGACGCAATGCCCCTGCTGATCATATCAGTTGCATGGTACAGTCTATAAATTAGAGATGTGAGAGTATTGTGTACCCTATGGTAAGCATTCTGAATGTATCTGTTGAAGAGAAACAAGTGACTTGGTTCAATTGATTCATGGAACCTGTTATTGACAAACTGATGAATGATGTTGGCTAAAGCCACTGTTGTTTTCAAGGTCAAGTGTTGGAAGTATGTCAATTTCGCAGCATCATAGTGGTTCTTTGATTCGTAGTGTAACCATAGAGCCAAATATGTTGTTGTTGCAAGTGAAAGAGATTGGACAGAATGCTGAAGTTTCTGGACATTTCTTACATTGATATGTGCATCCCTTGATGAGTCCCCAGTCAGTCTTTCAAGAGTCTTGAGTGAGTAGTTAACAGATGCGTAGTTCTCCATTTGTCTCACAACGGAAAGAACATCACTCACAGATGGAGACTCAGCAACACTGTTGGTAAGCTGAGCCAACCTAGAATACAAGGCAAGAATTCTTTGAGACTTGTCCATCTCTCCTGCAATCGTCGCCTCTAGGGAATCCTTGTCGAGACCCAACATGATTGGAATCTGGACATTATGAGTGGAATGATCCGGTATCAGCCTAGGGTACCCGCCCAGTGACGACAGTACGCTATCCTGTTCGAGGATCGCCAACCATACTTTTCTCCAGAGGTTGGAAAAGTCGATATCCTGGCTCATCTGAACGTGGTGTGATGCATCCCTATTCAACCCAATCGTGTAGGCTGACTGTACGATAACACCAAACAATATTTGTGACTGTGTTAGCTCCACACCATCACCATCTTCTGGAGAATACGTGAAGTACACTCTTAGGTACAACAGGCACTGGATGATGGTGAGTTTGGTCTTTCTCAAGATCTTGAATGATGAGAGACAGGACAGGGCGTTGGTAATGAAGCTCGCAGGGATTGGGTGGTTGAGAAGCTCTCTTTCATTCATATCGAGGTACCCTTGTGACGGGAGCACTACGTGTGTTAGCCTGATAAGAATCAGAAGCATTGCCACGAGCACCCAGTCAAACTTCTCAACCAGATTCAACGTGATTCCAGACTTTTCAGCATCTGAGCTCAAAACAACGTTGAAAACTCTGTCGTTAAAGAACTTTTTGTGAATAAAAGGGAAATGCGGGTAAATAACATCGTAAAACCGTTTCATGTACAATCGAATGACTGGTTTTGGAGGAAGGCTCTTTTCAATCTTGGTCTTTAGCAAGTCACTATCACTGTTTTCAGAAACACCACCCAGGTTAGGGAACTGATTTTCACCTCTCTCAGTTTTTTCAAGTCTTTCTTGGATGAACTTTTCAATCAATGGTTGTGCAAATGGCGAGTCTTGTTCACCCAACATGTATAAGGATTCTGAAACGGAGGCGTCCAGTCTTTTCTTCTTGATAGTTCCTTTATCCTTTCGCTTCTCCTTTACAATTTTGGGGTTGAAGAAGGCTATTCCCAGGTTGAAGTACCCCACCATCACCATGGAATACTGGTCTTTGTATTCATGAGCACCACAAGACAGAGGCTTGTGCTCCTCCATCCCAGATCTCTTGACAGTGAGTGCCTTATAGGCTTCGAAGAAGTCGATTCGGTCGTTAAAGTTGAGATGTTGATCCGGTACTGGAAGTGAATGGCCATTCTGAAGCTCTAACAGACCCTTCAGTCTCTGTACCTCATTCTTCAGAGCCTCGATGGTTCCTGTAGTGTCACTATCATTGTTCATAGGATTGTTGTTTCGACTGTTGTTTTGTGCAGCTATCTGAGTGATCGGTACTCCATCAGCAGTGGTCACACGAGCAACCCAATGCGGTGACTCGTACTGACAGAGATATGCCACGTTGGATTTGACACAGTTGGTGCAGTGCGGTTTCGCCTTGTCGCAGCGGATCTTGCGTGCTTTACAATTCAAACAGACAACGGACATGCGCTGGCGCTTTGCCTTGGGGAGATTTGGATCGACTTCTGTCTTGTGTTTGTCCATGTTGATGTCAGTGGACAGTTGGGTACTAATTCAGCCGTGGTGATGATCAAAATGGTATTTGTTTATTGTTTATTATGTCATGAAATTTCAAGCGGCAATAACTTCGGAGGTAACGGCTATATCCTGTTTTCTCCTTTTTTTTTTTTTTTTTTTTTTTTTTAGTTTGAACCCAGAGTGGCAAAATCTTTGACGATATATTGGTATTGGTCTCTGCTCTCTCTCCAGGTTAACGCCACAGTCAATCAAACAATAGGTCAGGTCACTCACAGGTCTTCTCTTCTGGATCCACAGTCAGATTTGATACCATTTACTCTTCTTTGAAGTCCCTGGCTCGCTTTCCTTCCAGCTTATGTCCACCTCAGATACCGATACGCCACTCGAAGGTGGTTTCATCAGAGATGACCCAGACTTGAAGAAACTCAGTACGCGTTCGCGTAAACCCACTACTGCAACAAGAAGACGTCAAAGAACCGCTGTGAGGTATGTTGAGTCCGATTATGAGTCGGAAGGGGAGGACAATTACACTCCGCCCACCGATGTGTCAAGTTCGGCACCTGTGGCCACCAGGGCAAAACGCACCAGTGCGAAAACGGCCAAGAGACGCATGAAGGAAATTGATGACGATTATGATGAGTACAACCATGACAGTGATAAGGATTTCAAAGTTGGTAATGTCCTTTATGATGATGAGGAGACCACTGATGAAGAGGTGATTGTTATCAAGTCAGGCTGGGGAAGAAGAGGGAACAGAACTGAGGGAACTATCAATGATCCAATTGATCTCGATGTAGAAGCACAAGACCTGTCCATTGAGGCCGAAGTTGATGAAGATGAAGACTCTGATGCTCCTCTGGCGGAGACTAAGCCGAGACTGAAGAAGCGTAAGGCACCGACCACCCGTAAAAAGGCCGGCCCTAAGAAACCCAAGGTTTCATACCATGATCGTATGACTCAAAAGCTATATGAGTTCCATCCTGATCTCAAAGATGTGTTCCACGACTTGGAAACTGCAGAACAGATCAAGCCTGATCGTGCTAAGCAACCTGAAGGTATGAAGATTGAACTGCTTCCTTTCCAACTTGAGGGTCTCAACTGGCTTGTAAAACAGGAAGCAGGCATTTACAACGGTGGTATCCTCGCTGATGAAATGGGGATGGGTAAGACCATCCAGACCATTGCCCTGTTTTTAAATGATCCAACCAAGCGTCCCAACCTGGTTATCGCTCCCACTGTGGCTCTGATGCAGTGGAAAAACGAGATTGAGCAGCATGCAGGTGATTCCTTGTCCGTTGGGGTCTTTCACGGTGCGAACAGGAGCTCTGACTCTGAGGAACTGGCAAGATACGATGTTGTTCTAACGACGTATGCTGTCTTGGAGAGTGTCTACAGAAAGCAACAGTATGGGTTCAAGAGGAAAGGCCAGACTGTCAAGGAGAATTCTGTCCTTCATGAGGTCAAGTTCTATAGGGTTGTGTTGGACGAGGCACACAACATCAAGGATAGACAAAGCAACACTGCAAAGGCTGCCAACGTGCTGCAGACTGAGAAGAGATGGTGTCTGTCTGGTACGCCATTGCAGAACCGTATTGGTGAGATTTATTCTCTGATCAGATTCCTTGACATTGAACCCTTTGGGAACTACTTCTGCATCAAGTGTCCTTGTAGGTCCAAAGTGTGGAAGTTCACCGATTGGAAGCATTGTGATGATTGTGGACATGTCCCTATGCAGCATACCAATTTCTTCAACCATTTCATGCTGAAGAATATCCAGAAGTTTGGAATTGAGGGTCAAGGACTCACTTCTTTTGGGAACATCCAATCCTTACTGAAAAACATCATGTTGAGAAGAACGAAAGTTGAAAGGGCCGATGATCTGGGGCTTCCTCCAAGAGTGGAAGAGATCAGAAGGGATTTCTTCAACGAGGAAGAGCGTGACTTGTACCAGAGTTTGTACTCTGACTCTCAGCGCAAGTTCAATGAGTATGTCGCTGAAGGTGTTGTTCTAAACAACTACGCCAATATCTTCACCCTTATTACGAGAATGAGACAATTGGCAGATCACCCTGACTTGGTGCTTCGCCGTGTGAACAGCACTGATCCTTCGTTGCAAACGACGCCACTCAGCAATGTGATTGTATGTCAACTTTGTGATGATGAGGCTGAGGAGCCAATTGAGAGTAAATGCCATCACAAGTTTTGTCGGATGTGCATCAAGGAGTATTTTGAGAGTTTTGGTGGTGATTCAGGGAAGTTGGAGTGTCCAGTGTGTCACATTGCCCTGAGTATTGACTTGGCTCAGCCTGCGTTGGAGGTTGACTCTGAAGATTTCAAGAAGGGCTCCATTGTGAACAGAATCAAGATGGGTGGTGAATGGAGATCATCAACAAAGATTGAAGCACTTCTTGAAGAGTTGTACAAGTTGAGATCAGACCGTCAGACAATCAAGTCGATTGTATTTTCTCAATTTACAAGTATGCTGGATTTGGTGGAATGGAGACTAAAGAGAGCAGGATTCCAAACAGTAAAACTTCAAGGTTCAATGTCTCCCACTCAGAGAGACAATACGATCCGTCATTTCATGGAGAACACCAATGTTGAAGTCTTCCTGGTGAGTTTAAAGGCTGGTGGTGTGGCATTGAACCTGTGTGAAGCCTCACATGTGTTTTTAATGGATCCCTGGTGGAACCCTTCTGTTGAGTGGCAGAGTGGTGATAGAGTACACAGAATCGGCCAGTACAGACCAGTCAAGATCACTCGGTTCTGCATTGAGGATAGTATTGAGTCTAGAATCATTGAGTTGCAGGATAAAAAGGCCAATATGATTCACGCCACAATCAACCACGACAGTGCAGCCATCAACAGGCTGACTCCTGATGACTTACAATTTCTCTTCAACAACTGATTCCCTACAATAACACCACGATTGATGAAAACCAGCATCGTATTATTAATCTCTATTTCTATAGATAGTAATGCATCACATTGAGCTTCATCAATGGATCATTCTCCTCCTCGGCGCAGTGACTGAAACTACTCTGCACCATCGCATTCTGCAAATTCATCACGGACAAGTGTACGTCTCTGCCAGCATCACGAAGCATAGTGCCCAAACAGACACTTTGCACCACTGCATCGACGACCTCAGTCTCCTGGTCACAACCAAAGCTCTTGAAATCAAAGGGACAAAATAGCATCCGTGAAACCTCCGGACTGCGATTGAAATCACTCTTTTTATTACAAGCTGTCGTCACCAAAGTGTGCTCAGCAACAAACTTCTTGTTGGCTCTCTCCAACGACGTGTGTGTTTGCAAACCTTGGACAAAGGACACAAACAATGCTGGCGTAAAAGAATGAATCTCTGAAAGATGTGTGTAAAAATTCAGTGGCTTGCTGTTATGAGGCATCGATGATGGCACAGCCTCTCCGAGCCTGTTTGAAACAAACTTGTTGGTCAATTGGAAGTTGAGTGTCTGGCAACTGAGGTGTTGCACCAATTTGAGCAAATCATTTCTTGACGAAAGCAAAGCCATTAATTTGACAAAGGACTCATTGAGTGTGACAAGCACCTGGCCCTTATGATGTTGACCTTGTCTGAGCTCCGCCACTGGTGGAGTCGCCTCCTTGTCAAAAGAGACAAAGCAGTAGATGGAGTGGTAGAGGCGAGGTCTGAGAGTAAGGTAGAGCGTCTTACAGGTGTACATCAGCGGGAGCAGTCTCAATGGATCCTGCTGTTGAATATCCACATAGTCAGCGATCTGGAAAAGCAGCTCGTTTGGGAGGTCGCTGAGTTGTTGTGTCATATTGTTGTTAATGTGGGGGCGGGATAGTCTATCAACAAAGAAGACATCTCACCAGCTCTTTATATCCTCAACACATTCCCTCGGCTGTCCCCACCTGTGTGATCGACCATCCATCCCACTGGGTGAGCGGCAGGCCATAAATGCCAGATCGCCGGGACATGAATGTCGAAATCTTCTCAGGCCTTTGTTGATTCTGGCCTTGTCACCACTGAAACTCCACCAAAACTTTTGTCGGGAGTACGGCTATCTGCTGCTTATCTAAGACACAAGTGATGCACGTGACAGAAGCGAGTAGTGAGTTATGTCTACATAAATGTTGGGACTGGACATCCAGAGTATTCGAACAGTCAAAAGGGGGCCAGACAGGTTCAATTGGACTCATGGGCTGCGGGCCACTGATTCCAGTTATGGCACCTGTTTCTGATTCTCTAGTTTTTGCGATACAACTGGCCTCAAAACATAAACTTGTCATGGAGCATTTATGTTTAGAGGAACCAACATTTATGTAGAAGCGCCATAGCCTAATCATTTCAATCCCAACTCTCTTCATACTATGGAAGGGGTTCGAATATGACCTGTTGCGCAATCCAAATCTAGCTTTGGTTTGATAGGGGCAGTCTCACAGATGTTATGGCTATTTCAGTAAAACTAGGAAGGTTTTATGAGAGGTCAGGAAGGGGCACTATCTGGAGCTGTAGAGTTGTCAAATCACCTTCAAATGCGTTCCAATTGAGACTTGAGTCTGAGTAATTGTAAAGAATTAGAGGGAATTTGTCCTAGGGTATAAACGTCGAGTAGAAAATTGGGAGATTATCGTCGTCAGGAGAAGGCGTGAAAAAGGGGTAAGAGGCTACATTGGAAGTTTGAACCGCAAAGAGCATTATCTCCACTTTCTACAAATCACCTCTTACTGGACTACACTATAGAACAGATAAAATTCATGCCTGTACCTGAATTACGGAGTATAAGTTGTAGTATCAATGCTGGTTATGACAGAATTTCGGGGCTTTTTATATAAAGTAGTGTTCGTACCAATTTCTGAACCATTTTTATTTAGCGCGTTTCGCGTCTATAAGCAAAGTCCACAAACAAACCATCACAACGCAGCAACGCCATTGACTTCAATGCCTCAGGGTGTTATAGACGGCTGGTTCGGTAACAGGCGCCTGTCTGGTGTGCAAGATGAAATTCCAGATAAGTTGCGACTTGACACTTCTACAGCTGTAACTGGCCAAGGTGATGAAGAGAGTAGAATCATTACAAATGTTGATCTGAGCCTGGCTGAAGTGAACACTCCAGAGGATGGTTCCACTTATACTAAGCACATGACTGAGAGGTTAAAAGTTGAGAATATCTGTGGGATGTTTGGCCCTAAGAAGAAGGTGGTGGGACTACAGTCAGCTGACGAGACTAAGGCAAAGGAAAAACTCAAAGAACCATTTCAAACTGCAGATTCCGATCTCAACAGTCCAATCATCTCACTGGAGGATTCAGACTCTCCCGACCCAGAACCTGTTTTCATAACGACCAGTTCTCCTGTGAAGAAGCCCAAATCAGGCGTCACTGCCCTGGATATACTCACAGGAACCAGAAAGAGGAAGCCTATCGAAGTGGAACCTGAAACTCCAGAACCAGACAAAAAGAATCTAATCTGTTCAGAACCACCACAAGCGGAGACACAGGAGACACAAGACCTTACGATAGATGGGGTTGATGGTGAAGTGATTTGTCTATCAAGCGATACCGAAGATGAGCCTTCTTCTTCTAAGATTTCACTTAGTGCAAAGGATCTATTGAGTGGCATCTCCAAGAAACGCACAAGTGTGGTTGAGATTCTATCTGAAGAGGAAAATGCCAAGTTAAAGAAGGGAAGGAAGAAGATTGATACCAAGAAGAAAAGAAAGAATGAGAACACCCTCTTTGTAACATTCAAGTACAAGACTCGTCAGCAGAAGATCAAGGAGTTAGAAGAGAAAATTAGGAACTCATCAGGCAAAACTGCTAGCTCAAATAATTTTTTTGCCAAAAGGAAGACTGTGCCTGTTGACGGTGAGAAGCAAGAAAAGCAAAACTCATTTCCCCTGTTGATTAATCATCCCATTGTCAGAAAGAACCCAATATCAAAACTCAAAGAGTTATCTCTTCCTGCTCTCACCAAGTATCTAATCCATGTCATATATCCTACGCCAGCGATTGACTACAGGCAACTCACCTTAACGCCCAGAAAACATCTAGATCTCAAAGAGATCCAACTGGGCGCCCTTCCAAAAATCAAATCCCCAACTAATGATTCACAACCGAGATTCAAACTCACTGACTTTGACCCAGATCAATCTAGGTTTGAAATTGCAACGAGAAAGATACCCATGATCTTAAAATTCAGTTATTTCAACCGATTTGTCAACATCTTCAATGGTGAGTCTCATCCACATGATATGTGGACAACAGCATACCGACCACTGAATTCTGATGATATATTAGCAGACTCTCTTATGGTCGGTGGTATGAAGACTTGGCTCGCAAACTCCTTCAAAATCCTCAAGAAGACTACCAAAAGGCCGAACTTAAAGAAGAGGAAGAAAGAGGCTTCAGATGAGATTGATGACTTCGTTGTGGAAGACGATAGTGACGCCACTGAAGATGAAGAATATGTTCCTATGATGATTGTCTATGGGCCACATGGTGTTGGTAAGACTAGTGCTGTGTATGCTCTGGTTGAAGAGTTGAATGGGTACGTTTATGAAATCAATGCGAGTCAAAATAGAAGTCGGAAGGACATCATGGGAAACTTGAAAGAATTGAGTACAACACAGTTGGTTCATCAAAACGATGGCAATGAGTTTAAGAAAGGTGTCATCTTGTTAGAAGATGTTGATATTCTATTTGAACATGATAGAGGATTCTGGTCAGTCGTGGACAACTTAGTGAGCATCTCAAGAAGACCCATAATCATATCATGTGCCGATCTTGGTGCTGTTCCCTCGAATTTAGTGGCTCTGGCTGCTGTTTTTGAATATGGGAGACAGACTATGAAGTCTTTAAGAGCATACTTATTCTTGGTGGGATTGGTTGAGAATGTTTGCATTCGTGATGACGTTATTGAGCAAGTTCTCTCTGAGCGCAACATGGACTTGCGTGCTTGTTTAAACCAGCTGGAATTCTTATGCAAACGAGAACAAGGTGGAGGTCTCAAACGATTGAAATTTGCAAAAGAGAAGAAGACCAAGATGACAGTTGATGAGATGAAGGACATTAAAGGATTTTCCAATGTTTTTGATGGTCTTTCCCTGTCTAATGTTGTTGAAGCCAATCAACATACGCTTCTGAACTACACACCACCTGTTGCTGAATGTCTTCTAGAGAATGAGGAAGCACCCATCATTGAGGAGACATTGATCGCCCCACCAGACTACTTTGAGTTCAACTATCCAAAGGAGATGTACACTCAACTTCCATCGCTCAAGTACAAGATTGATTTCACTAGCCTTGACGCCATTATTCATTATGATCGTGAATTTGTTTTATCCAAACTGACTGGATCGACTCGAAACACACGTTCCAGGGCTCTTCTCAGTGCTCAAATTCGCCAGCTTGTCAATGATGCTTATCCAGATGAAGTCTTTGACATACTTCCTGGCTCTCAGTATGTTCAAGATGTTAATCCAGTTATCCGTGAGTTTGCCAGATACGATCTAGGGATAGAAAAGTATAACGAAATGATGATTGAATCACACCCAGGGCAGACAGTGCAGGACCTGATGCGTGAAGGACTTGCACTGAGGACAAAATTTGGCACTGATCCAAGAACCATACTGTATGATCCAATCAAGTCATGGAATATGGATGATGCCACACAAGTTTAGCCTATTGCATAGAATCATCAATCTTTCCTGTAGCTTCTAGCTAGAGATATAAGAGTTTTACTACAGTATCATTGCTATATCGCTCTACTGGAGATTGTACAAAAAGGAACCATTCAATAAATGGATCAAGTTGTCTTCCTGCAGGACTAACCAATAAGACTCAACTAGACCAGTACTTTTCTGTACCCACAGCCTTGGAAACCACTTCCATCAAGCTCAAGACCTTCTCTTCTTCCAATTTCCTACCTACGATTTGAACAGAAACAGCGCCACCCACCAACTCTTCAACATCAAACAGATCGAAGTGCTCCTTCTCCAAATCATTTCTAGGGACCCATCCATCACCAATCATGACATCTTCCTTAGTAGACAGTGTGACTGGGACAATACCAGCAGTGTAGTCAACACAGTTGAACACTGAAGTGTAGCCAACGTATCTGAACTTACCACTTGCACAACCAGAGTATGGAGTAGCTGGCAACAAGATAGCATCAATAACCTCACCATTCTTTGTCTTCTTTGCAGTTTCATTCCAACGGTCGAGATATGCTTTAGCAAGTCCAGTACGCTTAGATTGCAAGTCCCAAAGTTGAGAAACTGGGATATCTGGGGCACCGCCATACATCTCCATTGAAGGGAAGAGGGGCTCACCAGTCAAGGCAGCATAGTTCTTAACATGGACACCACCATCAGAGAGGAAGAATTGTGTGACGATATCGCCTAGTTCCTTATGATCTGTTGGATCCCACTCTATAATGTCATGGCCAAGAGCTCTCAATTTCTGCTCGACAAGGTCCAAACCACGTTGAACAGCAGGGTATGGTTTCAGGACACCATCATCTTTCAGAATGGCAAAGTTCAATGTTTTTGCAAGTTCAATGCCTTTCCACGGCATAGGAACAACTTTTGGGTCAAAGTTCCAAGGTTCGGTGTCAATTACAGCCTTGGTGTAAAGTGACAAACCTTCCAGTGAGGTTGACATGGGACCACCAACAGAATTCACACTTTCAAATCCTGGAAGTCCAGAACGTGTACCATACGTTGGCAAACGTCCAAAACTTGGTCTCAATCCAAACACATTGCACAAAGCAGATGGGATTCTGATACTACCCCCAATATCGGATCCAACACCAATCGGAGACCCCTTAAGGGCCAACAAGGCAGATTCACCACCACTTGATCCACCAGAGGTGTGGTTACGGTTCAATGGATTCTTAGTTTCACCATATAAATGGTTCTTAGTCTCAGCCATCATCATTGCAGTTGGGACATTGGTCTTGCAGTAGAAGACAGCACCCATTGATCTCAGCATAACAACCAATGCACTTTCTGACTCCATCTTTGGTGGGTTAAACGCAAACCCGACAAATCCCAGTGATGTGGGATGGCCCTTGACGTTAAGGTTATCCTTGAGAGAGATTGGCAAACCATGAAGTGGACCCTTGAGCTCTCCGGTGTTAGCGTAGTACTCATCCAGCTCAATGGCCATTTCCAAACCTTCATCAAAGAACACTTCAGACAAGCAGTTGACCAATTGATGAGCAATGCTTGATCTATGAGCAAAAGCAGACGCCACTTCATATGCAGACCACTCTTTGGATTTGATCTTTTCAAGGATCTCGGGTGCGGTGGACTCAGTGATGAGGATCTCATCTGCTGAGAGGAAGCCACTAGTCTTGGGGAATTGGGTGACATCTTGCTGTGTGGATGGTGGAAGTTGTTCAGGGGTAAGTAGCCACTCTTGCTTGAATTTAGAGTCTCTGTGTTGTCTCTTTCTTTGGGCGATTTCTGTAACTGATTCCTTGGTCATTTCTCAAGTGATGGGCGATGATGATGATGGATACGAGACACGGCTTTGATGGAGGAGTTGAGGTCGATTTATATAGAGGCACCATTCGAGATAGATCGGCACGCGGTTTACTCTTTTGAGCAAATACTCCATGGTGGGTGTCGGGTCTCGTACTCCGCTGTCAAAGTAGTATTGAATTTTCTTATCTTTGACACATAAACCGTTGGTAGGCAAAAACTGCTTCTTTGGGATGATGGGATATCACTTTTTGGGAGATTCTGTGAATTGAGTGGACTGATACTCTTAAGTAGCCATATCAGCACTATAGGCTATTTCATAATATCTCTATCAAACTGTTACTCTCAACTGGCCACCATTATCAATAAGCAATAAGGCCATTAATGGCCTTTCTCCCGATCACCTCCTTATCAAAGCCCTAAACGAAATCGGGGAGGAGCCTAGGGAAAGGGATTTTGGTAAGGGCACACGGTCAATGTGTATTTGGGATCAAGTAGATCGAGTTACCACAGCTCTTCCTACCGTATTGAAAACTTCGCTCTACTAAACCAAAGAAGGTGCAAGTTAGTCTCACTGTCTAATCTCTTTTAGAGGCAGATTTACAACATGGAACAGTATTTAAGAATATTTAAGTCGCACCTCGGATTGTCTAAAACGGTAGGGCCACGCTGGGTGCGTTTATAAAAGATTTTTTTTTCTTCCAAGTTTCGAAAAATTTTCAACTTCTTCTGTTTTTACCACTTTCCACAAATCAAGCCAAGGCACTTTTGACAGTTGAAGAGTCAAATGTCAACAGTCCAAGACAATCAGTAAGTTCTTCAATATCAGAAAATCAGCTGTTCCTTCTGTTCCACATCCATTTCAATGATGATCACCTATCATATGTATGTTTTTTCTGGCATCTCTAATGTTAGGGCTTGTTTAATTACCGGCTCGATGAGTAGAATTTCAATGACTAATATCTGAAGATTTGTGTGTGGAGCTGAATTGAGCAGTTTTTTGATCGATATCGGGGACATTATATTCACTGGTTCTAGATTGCTTTTGATCACTGATTGACTGTTTAATCTTTCTATGGATGTTCACTTTGATATTAATACTTTTGTAGATTCCCATTCGGCTTGAGGCTATACAGATGTAACAAACTATACATTTAATGTGCTGTACTGCAACAATGACAACAAAATGCAAGATGATTGCAAACTGACTGTCTCCAATTCAAAGAAACGCTAACAAACAGTTTGAGGCACGCCATGCCTTTCTTAGAGCTGGGACAAGGGTTGTTTTTTTTGGGATGAGTGTGAGTGCACACATTCAAAGGGACAAAAATTTTGATAAAGAATGACTGACATTAAATCCTGAAGTGACCGCAGACCATCTTGGTAAAATAATATCTGTAAGGGTTAAAAGAGCTTGAAGAAACGGATAGCTATGGGACCCACAACTCACCGTTACCTCTTGGTGCGTAACTGACACTGTTGAATCTCTCAATAACAACTTCATTCCTCCTCTCTGGTGACTTTCTGCCTCCTCTTGGGCCTCTTGGTGTCTTTGATTTAGCGACATCGATATCATTCTTTGAATGGAAAAGCATTGACTCAGCCTGAGTCAAGTTAAAACACTTGATACTGTAAGCTTCACACCAGATACGTGTAGATCTTTCCTCCGTGATCAAGATCCAATCTTCATCATCCAACTTGGACTTTTTGACACATGGTCTGATAAGATACTTCATACGGTTAGGCATCTCTGCTCGTTCTTGAGGTCTGTCCCTTTCGGTCTCCTGCACATCACTCAAGCTATGGCCCTCCTTGATCAAGTCCTCCTCATAGGTAATCTCACCATCTTTCTTATTCTCTTTTCTATTCACCCTTCCAGGAATGGAAAACTCGGCGTCGTCAAACTCTGACACTTTAGGGGCATGGTTCTTGTACTTGAGGCATTGTTTCCAACTTGGACCAACCTGGTCTGGCGTTTCAATAATGAGCTCGCTCAACCTATCGTGTTCATCAGTGACCAACTTATCAATGAAGCGAATACTCTCACGTGCGTTTCGAGCAAGCATAGAGCTTCCAGACTTGAGGTAGTCCAATTCATGAATTGTGTAAGAAGGAATAAAGAGCTTCACTTCATACTGATCAGATTCGAACCAGTTTTTAATCGAGTTAAGTCCCTTGGTCAATGCCGATACATCCAAGATGAAGTAGCCGTGAATTTCAGGCGGTGGCATTTTCAATTCTTTGCCCCAGGATTGAGAATTTATCTTCAATGACAGGGACGTTAGTTCTTTTGTACACAGACAGATCAAAAAGAAGTTGCGAACTGCGAAAACCGGCCGAACTTCCAACTTTCAACTTCGATGATGTAAGCGATTACAAATCACAAGATGTATGTCGGGAGAGGACACAATAGATTACGGAGGAAAATAAACACTATGAAAATCACGTGGTTTTCAGTTATATTACATAAGTTCTTATTAATCAAAAAGATTAGTGATTAGTGATTAAATAAGATATAACCTTAAGATTGGCCAACAAAAGGCACCATCTATCTCAGTTATACAGTCCAAAGCTGGGAACTTCAACTGGGAAGAGTC